>PVIC010028264.1:0-23333 GCA_004025085.1 Thryonomys swinderianus
CAGGCAAGCCTCGAACTCAGCAATCCTCCTGTCTCTGCCTCCCGAGTGCTGGGATTACAGCCGTGAGCCACCACGCCCGGCATTGTGGTATGTGGTATTGATGGCTGGTGGGCGTGAGTCTCCACGCCCAGCATTATATGTGGTTACCGGGGATTGAACTCAGGACCTTGCGCTTGCGAGGCAGGCGCCGGAACCACTGAGCTAACCCTCCGGCCCCCCCATTTTAATCTTATAAGCATCAACGCTCTAAATCTGCAGACCATCTACAGGAACTTGAATGAGTATGTCTAGGTAGGAGAAGCAAAGAGCACAGTCTTCCACACCAAGTTCCAGTACCCAGTTTCAGTCCTCAGAAGATGGACATTAGAGCTACAATCAAAATAGGTGAGAGGATGATTAGAGTATAATATGACACAAGATCTGTTGTTGAGTAAAACCCAGGGAAGCCCAGACTCAGTCAGAGTGACCCAGACTCAGTCTGTTAGCACCCTGGACTTGGTCACATTCATCCTCACTCATTGAAAAGTATCACCTTTTGCTTGTTTAATTGGGTGGGTGGTTTTCTTGAATAGGAAAAAAATGGCACTTCTCACTCTCAACTCCTGTAGAAAAATACTCAACAAGGGATTTAGCTGAAGAGATTTATGGTAAACTACCAAAATTTACATATTAATATTCATATCATTTATATATTTTCTGACCTGCAGTTTCCTGCTGTATAATTTTTCTGAAAATCCTTTCATGAGACACGAAAGCTTATGGTTTCTTTAAAGTAGGTACCTTTTCCATGAATGCTTCACTTCCAGCCTCCCTGTTGCCTACTAATTTTCTCTCTACATACCACAGCGGGTTTTTTTTTTAATCTTCACATCATTATCTGTCTGATTCACAGGAGAGAACCAAGTTAGTGTCTGAACTCAGGTCACATCTACTATATCTATCAAAACAGGTTGCTTTCAGAGAGGGAGTCGTAGACTCTACAGAATTGTTAGGCTTAATAATATTTAGGTCAAAGTTAATTGGGCCTGAGGAGATGAAATCTGCTCTGCTTAAAAATTAATCTGCAACCTTGTCAGTTAAAATCTAGAAACTTAGACCTTGAGTTCCACTGCCACCAAATGCATATCCACCATAGGTTAAAGAATAACTAGGCAGCTGCATATAGTGGCACACACCTATTACTTGAGCACTCTGAGAGACTATACAGGAGGATCTTAAATTTGAGCTCAGCCCAGGCAATTTAGTGAGCCCATGTCTTACAATTTATAAAGGCAGTGATGGTGGTGCTGAGGGATCTGGCTTAGTGCAAAGCCCTGGGTCAAGCTCTAGTTCCAGAAGAAAAAAGAACAGGCCTCAGCAGCCATCCACTCAGAGCCTTTGGTGGGACCAGAGGTTTCTTGTGTCTTCCTCTCTTTGTTTTTACCCATTTTCACTGAAATAGGAAGTCTCTTGGATTCTGTGGTATCTGCTTCCTCTTACATGTCTCTTACTTGATAGGTGTTTCGTATCATTATTAAAACACACAGAACTGGTGTCATTCAAGCACACACATATTTTTATGAGCTTTTACAATGAGAGACACTGCTGAATGGCGGGCTGAAAGGAAAAATTAAATATTGCTGCTGACCTCTAGGAATTTGCAAACTAATATATATATATATATTCCATAGCTGATATAGTTTAGTGTTAAAAAGAGTTTCAGTGCTGCTGAAACTGTGTGATGGTGCATGCCTATAATCTCAGTCACTAGGGGAAGCTGAGGTAGGAGGATCCCAAGTTTGAGGCCAGCTCAAAAACTTAGTGAGACCCTGTCTCAAAATAAAAATTTGAAAAGGGGCTGAGGATACAGCTCAGTGCTAGAGCATTTGCTTAGCATGCAGGAGGCTCTGGGTTCCTTCCCCAGTAACTTCATCTCCTAAAAAAAGATTTCAATAGCCTTCTCAGATCCTGAAAAGAAGATACTGGTTACCAGATTATTGTACACACAGGACTTGGTACCTAATTGCCAACTTAGTGAAAAATGAAATTGCAGGGTCTCTTACTTGAAAATCAAGAATTTCAAGAATCTCACTACAGTGACCGTGTAGCACTAAGGCAAGTGTGGGGGCCCCAAGGGACTGCATAAGTAACACACTCGTGGAACCACTCCGTTCTTCGAGGATACTCTCTCAGGGCTACATTTTGCACAAACTAGAAGAAGGAATTATACATGGGAGATTTTCTACCACACAGTTCACAAGAAAATAAACTCACTCTAAGAAAATAACTCAGTCTTTCCCAAATTAGCAAATGGGGTTGAGATCTAAAAGATGGAAGTGTTAGGGCTTATGAAGACATTTTCAGAGATATTTCATAGCTATAAGGTAAGGATAGTAATAGTTGAAGTAGTGGCCAACACTGATACATACGGCTTATTGGGTGCTGTACTTCTAAGTACATTATGTACATTTATTAATTTAATCCTCAAAATAGCCCTGCAGGGTAGATGCTATTATTTCCCTATATTACTCTGGACAAGAAAGCTGATCTTAGAGAAGTAATAACTACACTTGGTCGTACAAAAACTAAGTCCAGTAGCCAGGACTTGAATTCAGGAAGTGTAGCTCTGGACTACTATTTAGCTGCCTCTCAAAAGCTAAAGACTCATTTAGAGAGAAAAAAGGAGCTACCCCCATATTACATTCATTGATATCATAGATTTGGCCTAACCAGGGTATACTGTGTGTGCATTTTTAATTTTTTCTTCTTTTGCATTTCATGTTCATAGTTTAACAGCACCCGCTCGCCCTCCCCCACTGAGTGTTGCCACATGGCCCCATGGAGTAGAAAGGTATCGATTCTGAGAACATTCCTTCGCAGCCCTGTCCGGCTCTCTCCACACACTCTCCCTTCTTCTCTCCTTTAATTTTACTGCAAACTCTCTTGTTTCTAACTAACAGTTGTTCTTTTAAATCAATTTAAAGAGTGGTATTTTCCTAACTTGAATTAAATAAAATACAATGTAGACATCCATGCTGTTGGCCATTTCCCCCATTTACTGCCGCACCTCACCCTCCCCTAAGTTGTAATTTCCAGCTGTCCGACATGGGCATCACCTGTCACTGCTCTTGGACTTCATCGTTCTGAGGAAAGGAATTCCAACTTTGGCTATATTTATCAGAATTCCAGAAGTCCAGCTTTTCATATTAAAGAGAGAGAGAGAGAGAAACAGAGGACAGGACAAAAGGACTTTCTGGTGTCCAGTTATCCCTGTCCCCATTAACTGAAAAGTGCTTTGGACTGCTGGTCAGAACCTGTAGTCAGGTCACTATCCTTTTGTACTTTCCCAGGCCATTGTTATTCAAGGAAAGAATCACCTACAAAATAAGGCCTCTGGTAGTGGGAGTTTCTCTCTAGTTCTGTTCTTCCTCCAGTGCTGCTGGCTTGCTGGCTTGTGTTCTCTCTCTCTCTCTCTCTCTCTCTCTCTCTCTCTCTCTCTCTCTCTCTCTCTCTCTCTCTCTCTCTCTCTTCCTCTTTCCCTCTCTCCCCCTCTCTCTGCATGCAACAAATATTTTTTTTTCTTTTTGGAAGTTACCTAGGAAACAAAGTCTTTTGTGCTCGAACTTTATTTGAGCTATTCGCTTCGCTGGGAATCTGCACAAAAGCTGAAGAGAGAAAGAAGGTTGCAATATTTTCCTAAAGCATTCATGGCGAACACATTTTTCCCAAGGGGGGGAATCATGTCCTGTTGGGTGTGTTGGGGGACTGTGCAGACCCCTCTGATAAGGTAAGTAAATGCTGGGGTTATTTTAAACAAGTGACTCTGGAATCTACTCCTTAAGGAGACTTGAGAACAGTTCATTCGACAATACAGAAAATCCTATGAGTTACCAAAGCACAGTGCTCCTGTGAGGATGAGAATTCTTTTAATGATCCTGATTTTAAGGCAGAATATTATTGAACTCTTACTGAAATAAAAGGAAAATATTTTATTTTATATAGATAACCACCTTCCTCCAAATCGTATCAAGAAATAAAACTAGGCTCAGTTGTAAAATGTGGACCTTTTAATAATCTGGTTTAGAAAGCTAATGTGAAATCAAAACCAGGACGGTGCCTTTTTAATAATGTAGGCTAGGTGCCCAACCTTGATATCAAAGTTAACAATATTAATATTTATCAAAGATTTGGATGGAGAATTTTCAAATTCATATAGAAATAAAAGCTTCTAACTACACAGCTGGAAGAAAAGTTTTACACTGTGAAGCTGAAAGAAAATAAACTAAGACTGTTTTATTCTTCTAAATTTGAAAAAGAAACCCACTTGAATCATTTCCCTCAGTAATAACATTTATACTCCTCAGTATAGTTGGAGAGGTGCCGTTCACTTTTGTTTTTTCATGTGCATACGATGTTGATAAAACTGAATTTTTAAAACATAATTTTTAAAAATCGTCCTCCTGCAGTGAAATTAACTCCTTGCATTTTTAACAGCCTCCTTGATTAGGCTGGCTTGGCCTTCTGATGTTGGATTCTGGAATGTCTCTTGACTCCAGGTTTTCAGGCACATTTTCTGAGTCTTTTTAGTATGAATCTAGCTCATTGTCCTCCTTTCACTGTACTCATCTAGATCTCTCGATATTTTTGATAGGAATTTATAGTGCTTAAAGGGCCAGAAAGTGGATCAACTTTTCACTGGGATAGAGACAGAAAGTTTTCTTCAGTTTGAAGTTTGGGGATTTCTGACTACCTTATCTCTCTTCTCAATTACATTTCACCTGGGAAGCATGTTTATTTGGCCCATTTTTGTTCTTTTTTTGGTGGCTTGAGTATTGATGTATTACTTTCAATTAGTTGTGCTTTACTATCTATTTCTAGGAACTCCTCCTGTGTCCTAAAAGCTTATTTCTGACTTTATCTTTTCTGATCTAAATTATGACATTCCTTATATACAAGCTTTGATGGCTGAATCTCAGTGTACTTTGTTTGCAGTCCCACCCACCAGAGGATGAAGAGACAGATGTCATGTTAGGGCAGAGGCCAAAAAACCCGATACACAATATCCCCTCTACACTGGACAAGCAGACCAACTGGAGCAAAGCACTACCTCTTCCAACGCCGGAGGAGAAGATGAAACAAGATGCCCAAGTGATTTCTTCCTGCATTATTCCCATCAATGTCACTGGTATCATTCTGTTTTCTCTTTTGTTGTTATTTTCAGTTGGGTCAGTATATGCTATATATTAAATATATTCAAAAACCTATGCTCCTGGGCCTACTGTCTACAAATACTACCTTATAAATAAGTAATATCTTTTTTTAAAAAATTAAAATATAATCCTGAAGATGTTCAATATATTTTACTCAAGGTTTGAGCATCAGTCTGCCTGTGTTCTGGTGGTCACTTGTTATGTAAATGGCAGTCAGTTTCTTCTGAAAAAATAAATCACCAAATTAGCTCTTCAGTCGTCACTTACTGAAATAATGGAGACAGAGGCAGTGATCGATCAAACAATAGTTCTCTTTCTTGTGCAGCACTGCAAGAAAGAGAACAGCAAAGGCCAGGTTTCTAAATCTGTTACTCAACTCACAAATCTGTTTTCATGCTTCCCTGGATGCAGGTTGGCTTTCTGCAAAAGACCCATTAGGCTTATATATTGATTTTAGAGATTTTGACCTAAAAATATGAAGATGAACAGCAAGTTCAGTTTTAAAACCAGCAAGCCTGTCTTCCTTCTACTCTACTTTCTTATTCCAGTGTATAGATAATTTAAACATTAGTGTTGGTAGAAAGGAGCCTTTCTTCAAGGTTTATTGGCAGCAATTTTAAATTCTAGAATTGGATTTGGCAACCTTAGTTGTCTGTCAAATAATATTGTAAATCTTGCAGTTTTCAAAGATAGAAAAGAACTGGTCTGTTCACTGGGCTTTCTTTCAACATCTCTAGTAGTTAGACATTAACTTACTTGCATATTGACAATTTCAAAACAGCTGTGTTATGACTGATTTTCATCTTGGTACCATGTGGCTAAAGATTGCATGTCCCTGAAGATGCACTTTGTTTACAGATATTATTAATCCCACTCACATTTCTCTCACACAGAGTGGGGACCAAACCAGGCATCAGGACAGATATTATTTCTCTATTGAAAAAAAGGAGTTCTAGTTGACTGGCCAGTCATGAGTGGGGAGTTAATTTTCCTGACAACCTATTCAGCTTGTAGGATAAATCATTCAAAAGATGTGCATTTGTCTGATCTTTGTAATCTCAATGGGATATATTAGGAAAGTTCAGCTGCCAAAGTGGAATATTTTGGCACCCTTTTAAACTAATTTTTAGTTCTGGGAACATCTGATTATTAGCAGCACCTGCTTCTTCCCGGCACTGTAAGTAAAATCTTGTTTTTAAATTTAATACTATGATTATGGGCCATTGTCTCATGATTAGAAAAAAGGGAAGATCTTTCCTCCTGCTTTATTTCAGAAATGCCTAGACTGAAGCCTAGATTAGGTATTGATTTTCAGGGCTTTAATGAGCATATTGTTAATAACATCCATCTAACACAAAGTGACTGTGTCTGTGTACTATGTATTCAGTAATCATTAAGATTAGAATGAAGAATTTTCATTTTTGGTGGGAACTAAAAAAGGATAACTCCATTAGTATGAATTCCATGATAATACTGCAATTGTTCGCATGATACAGATTTTTCTCCTAGAACCTGTTGGCACTGTGACACTAACCAGATGACTCAACTGCTTTGTTATATGGCTGAACTGAGATTTTTGTATGCCCTTTGGCCTTGTGCTTAACAATTAAATGATGAGATGAACAATTTCCAAAAAATGGCCTTATGGTTCTTGGGGACAGAAAAATATGAGACATGGCTGTGCCTAAGAGTTTGAGTTCTCCACTTCTTTCCTTGTCATTCTAGTTTTGACAGGACTGCATGTAGTCATGATAGTATGATTATACAGAGAGAGCAAAATGAAAGCAATGTGGTTAGCCCCTTGTACTTACAAAAATAAACAAACAAATGGTATAACCCAAGAATTCCAGCCTTATAACTTGCACAGAAGGTATATACATTTAAGTACCGATCTGGGTACTACTTTCTGTTTATTTCACAGTAGCAGGACAGCTGGTGCTAAACCAAAACACATCCAATTTAGTCAGGACAAGAAAGTAGACAAAGCTACCTGTTGATTTTTAAAAAATCCTTGACTGTTGTGTTTCCTCACAGCAGTGTGTGTGTGTGTGTGTGTGTGTGTGTGCGCGCGCGCGCGCGAGCACATGCCTCAAGGGGAAGGTAGGGAATATGAGGCAGAGAGGAAACTCACAAAGATCTTTTAATGAAGAAATGGGTCAGGGTGTATTAGCTTAACTAACTCAGGTTAACATCTTAGCTACTAATCTACTATGCAAAGGTATCAGTTTCAGAGAGCCCAGAAAAAGATCAGTAAATAGTAATCTTTAGTTAAAGATTATAAACCCTTAAGGAGCCATTTCTGTGTGAAAGTGACTTTTTGATGTCATTTTCTCTCTCTCCTCTCTCTCTCTCCTTCTCTGTCTGTCTCTGTCTGTCTGTCTCTCTCTCTTTTCCTCTCTCTCTCTCTCTCTCTCTCTCTCTCTCTCTCTGTTTTCCACTTTAGCCTGTTACTTTTGGTAGTCCAAGCTGTTGTGGGGTGCTGCATTTGAAGTAAAGCTTACTGTATTGCTACATTATTTAAATAAGGGCTCCTTTATATTTGTTCACAGGTTTAATGTGAACTCTGCTATCACTTCCAATCAATAAATATCACTGTGCTCCAAGCAAATGAAAATTTATGTGCTATTTCTAAAGACTAATGAGACCTGTTTTGTGGGTTACAGGAGTTGGTTTTGACAGAGAAGCTAGTATCCGCTGCTCCCTCGTTCATTCACAATCTGTACTCCAGCGGAGACGGAAACTGAGGAGGAGGAAAACCATCTCTGGTATCCCCAGAAGAGTTCAACAAGAAATAGGTATGGATCACAAACGCTGATGGTTTTGGTCTTAAAATGGCTTCTTCTTTAAAAATGTTAAATGTTTGTACTGGTAGGGGTTTTGAAATGGTGTATTTGTTGTCTATTCAGCAATGCCAGATAGAATTACTTTTTAACTCTCTGTTCCTGACTGGAGGTTGAATGTTATGGATTGAAGCTTATACATTCAAATACTGTGGCTGAAATATAGTATTTTGCTAATTTTTAAAAGTTTTATGAAGGTAGAAATTGTGAACAAAAAGTAACAAGACTCAATGCAAGATTTTCTGGGAAACTATAAGTTCACTTGAAGAGAAACGCTTTGATGGCATTAATTATTTTGAAAGGTAAATTTTAGGCAAATTCACACTTTGAATATTGAAAATATACTCGTGGTGACTTTTTCTGTTCAATGTGTTTAGCATATCTCTGCCTGTGCTTTTAAAAATTATTATTATGGTAGCATTCTTATAAATGTGATTTCTAATCCTTATAATGAAGTCTGTAGTTTTTATTTCATCTTGCTTATTACAAAACATAGATGGAAAATAGTGGCCAAGAAGAGAAAATGTACTTGGCTTTTTAAAAGCAGTCACTTGGGGGAGGGCTCAATGTGACAAGATAAATAATTTGTAGAAGATGTAACAGCATATCTCTTAGTGTATCTATATACATATTTTGATATGTTTATTACATCAATATAGACAGAGACAGACAAGAGAGAGAACCGCAAAAAAGAGAAAACATGCTTACTTTCTCTGATTTCACATATTAAATTTTTCTGTAAGCGAAAGCTCTAGCGCTCCTACACACATACTTGCGGACGTCTCTCAAAATGGCTGTTAGACTGCTGCTGTATGAAGTATCTCACTGTGCTTTCCATGTGCTCCAGATTCCGATGAATCGCCAGTGGCCAGGGAAAGGAATGTGATTGTGCACACAAACCCAGACCCCTCCAACAATGTCAACAGGAGGTCCGGGACCAGGGACTCCGAGTGCCAGACCGAGGACATTCTGATTGCTGCCCCATCCAGAAGGAGAATCAGAGCCCAAAGGGGTCAGAGCATCGCAGCGTCCCTTTCTCATTCCGCTGGCAACATTTCTGCACTGGCAGACAAAGGTGACGCCATATTTACTCCTACAGTGAGCAGCCGCACGAGATCTCGCAGTCTTCCTCGAGAGGGCAACAGAGCTGGAGATGCTGAGCCCAAAGTTGGTGCTAAACCCTCAACATATGAAGAAGGGGAGCCTTTCATGGGTGACCACGAAATAGTCCCTAATGACCGCGGCAAGACTCCAAGCAGCCCGAGTGCCCAGGAACCTGCTTTGGGCCTGGCCTGTTCTCAACATCTTCACAGCCCCCAGCACAAGTTAAGTGAGAGAGGGAGGTCACGTCTGTCCCGAATGGCTGCTGACTCTGGCAGTTGTGACATCTCTTCCAACTCAGACACCTTTGGGAGCCCCATCCACTGCATCTCCACGACTGGCGTCCTCCTCAGCAGCCACATGGACCAGAAAGATGACCACCAGTCATCCAGTGGGAACTGGAGTGGGAGCAGCTCCACGTGCCCCTCACAGACCTCAGAAACAATCCCTCCTGCAGCTTCTCCTCCCCTCACTGGCTCTTCGCACTGTGATTCAGAGTTGTCACTAAACACGGCCCCTCATGCTAATGAGGATGCTAGTGTCTTTGTGCCAGAGCAGTACAATGACCATCTGGATAAAGTGAGAAGCCACCGAACAAACTCCTTTACCTCCACTGTTGCAGATCTGCTCGATGACCCCAGCAACAGCAACACAAGTGACAGTGAGTGGAATTACCTGCACCACCATCATGATGCCTCCTGCCGCCAAGATTTCAGTCCTGAGCATCCCAAGGCAGATAGCTTGGGCTGCCCAAGCTTCACAAGCATGGCCACTTATGACAGCTTTCTGGAAAAATCCCCATCAGACAAAGCAGATACTAGCTCTCATTTTTCAGTAGACACGGAAGGATACTATACCTCCATGCACTTTGACTGTGGTCTCAAAGGTAACAAGAGCTATGTCTGTCACTATGCAGCCGTGGGCCAAGAGAATGGCCAAGGTGACGGGGTTCCTCCTGGTCTTCCAGACTGTACCTGGCAGGACTACTTAGACCATAGGAGGCCAGGGAGACCAAGCATCTCTTTCAGGAAACCAAAGGCAAAGCCAACCCCACCTAAACGTAGCTCATCACTGAGGAAGTCCGATGGAAGTGCAGATGTTCCTGAGATGAAAGAACCAAAGATAAGCGGTGGCCAACACCTGCCTCACAGTTCCAGGGAAATGAAATTGCCACTTGATTTCTCCAACACTCCTTCTCGAATGGAAAATGCCACTATGCCCCCCAAGCAGGAAGCATCTTGGATGAACCAGAGTGAACATGGTATTAAGGAACCTCAGTTAGACACTTCAGATATCCCACCATTCAAAGATGAAGGTGCTGAATCAACTCACTATGCAGACCTCTGGCTTCTGAATGACTTGAAAACAAATGATCCTTACAGATCCCTATCTAATTCAAGCACTGCTACAGGTACCACAGTTATTGAATGCATCAAATCTCCAGAGAGCTCTGAGTCTCAAACATCACAGTCAGAATCGAGAGCCACCACTCCGTCTCTTCCTTCTGTTGACAATGAGTTTAAACTGGCTTCACCAGAGAAGCTGGCCGGCTTGGCATCTCCATCAAGTGGCTACTCAAGCCAGTCTGAAACACCAACATCTTCTTTCCCTACAGCTTTCTTTTCAGGTCCCTTGTCTCCTGGAGGTAGCAAAAGAAAACCTAAAGTCCCAGAACGGAAATCATCTCTACAGCAACCTTGTTTAAAAGATGGAACCCTGTCACTGAGTAAAGATCTTGAACTTCCTATTATACCTCCTACCCATCTTGACCTAAGTGCTCTTCATAATGTCTTGAATAAACCATTCCACCACCGTCATCCACTGCATGTTTTTACCCACACTAAGCAAAACACAATAGGAGAAACACTGAGGTCGAATCCTCCACCATCCCTTGCAATTACTCCAACAGTCCTAAAGTCTGTTAACCTAAGGTCCATCAGTAAATCTGAAGAAGCTAAGCAAAAAGAAGGCAATGGCACAGATCTTCCCTACTTAGAGGAAAGTGCTCTCACAGTGGCTAGCTTGTCTCCTGGTAAGATTAGGCCACAAACAGCAAAGAAATCAGTAGCACGCCAGTTCTCTGCTGAAGACTCTATACTGTCCTTTTTAGATTCCTCTCCCATTGAGATGGGACAAGATAAGCCACATTCAGAGAAGATCCTGACTTTTGATGTGAAGAATCAGTGCAATCCAGAAATGGGAACTTCACCTGGTAGCAATCTTTTAGATTCAAATCTCCTAAAAGACCAAATACACGTGGAGAGTGATCCTGTTCCAGAAAATATGCCAAGTAAAAACTGTGGGGTTTCCACAGAAGGATTTCAGAGGGCATCTGCTGCCCACCTGAATGATTTTGATAGCAAAATTGTGCAGTATGGATCTGGTCCAGAGGGAGCTACAGAGCAGGTACAGAAGGCATCCTCAGTAAATCATGAGGAAGCTGCACAACCTGAACCTGTGGATGGAATTACATCTCAGTCCAACTCACCAGCTAGGGCAATGGACATAAACAATCAACTTAAACATCAACTTGTTATGAGACGCCACCACAACAAAGTGCCTGGGAATATTCACTACGAATCAGAGATATCAACTACAAATTCATTCCCTGACAAATTTCCTGAACAGGAAAATGTTGCTTCAGGTATTTCACCCAAAAGTGCCTCTGATAATGGCAGAGCAGAGGAGACCCAAGGAAGTATGGATGAAGCTTCCCTGAAAGGTCAGTTGTTGATATGTTTGTCACATGGAAAAGTGTCTGATGGCATTTCCTGCAGTTCATATGTCTTACTTCCCCTTAGAGTATTGGCTTTCTCTCCATTGTTTCATTTATCTCAACAATCAAGATATCTCAAAGCTTTTGCTTTTGTTTGTTTGTTTGTTTGTTTGTTTGTTTTTTTGAGACAGGGTCTCACTTTGTAGCTCAGGCTGGCCCTGAGCTCACTAGGTAGCTCAGGCAAGCCTTGAACTCAGCAATCCTCCTGCCTCTGCCTCCCGAGTACTGGGATTACAGGCTTGAGCCACCAAGCCTGGTTTGTGGTATGTGTTACTGATTGTCGGTGGGTGTGAGCTACTATGCCCAGTATTGTTGTATGCGGTTACCAGGGATCAAACCAGGGACCTTGTGCTTGCTAGGCAGGCACTGGAACAACTGAGCTAAATCTCCGGCCCTCAAAGCTTTTGCTTTTGCCAGGCTAAACTTTGACAGCTATATCTCGTGTTTTAAAAATGTCAGTAAGGCTGGGTGTGGTGGCTCATGCCTGTCATCCCAGCACTCGGGAGGCAGAGGCAAGAGGATTGCTGAGTTCGAGGCTTGCCTGGGCTACATAGTGAGCTCAGGGCCAGCCTGAACTACAAAGCAAGACCCTGTCTCAAAAAAAAAAATGTCAGTAAGTAGCTGGGCATGGTATTGTATGCTTGGCCTATAATTCCAACACTTGGGGAGGCTGAGGCAGGAGGCTTGCTGCAAGTTCGAGGCTATCCTGAGCTACATAGTGAGTTCAACATCAGCCTGAATTACATGGTGAGACTCTGTCACAAAAAAAGAAGGAAAAAAATGTCAGTAAGTAAATCCTGTTTGTTTGATCCGTGCATTAGTGAAGCATAGTAGCGTGTTTTATAACTTCCTCTTAAACATGCTTCTATTCTTATTTTAAGAATCATCACCGAGTGACGACTCAATCATTTCACCACTTAGTGAAGACTCTCAGGCTGAAGCAGAGGGTGTGTTCGTGTCTCCAAACAAACCTCGAACAACTGAGGATTTATTTGCCGTCATTCATAGGTGAGGCAATGTTACCAAGTACACTAAACCAAAAGAGCAGAAAAAGTTTGACTTCTTACAGTACTTCTTACCACATGCAAATGTAGGAAGGCCTTTTGTACTTTTAGTAGCTTCAGCAAAAACAAATGTGGGCAAGAAAGAATTATTTTTCCAAATCATGTTGGAACACATATATAAAAGTTGGGAAATATGAGTATATATAGTTAGAACTCAAATGAGACTATCATAAGAACTGCTGAGGAAAAGATATAGGATATATTATACCATATATACACTCACACACATATATTACACACACACACACACACACACACCTGCCCATTTAATAGCTTGAATAGTTTGGAAAACTAAAAATTCCTCTTTTTTGTTTTTCCTCTCTTCTTAAAACAAATTTCTTTAACAGTACTACCTTCATCTCTAAAACTAATGCCCACAGCTCATGAATATGGGAGTACTCTGTGTTGTTTCCCCAGGACAGAGTTGTGCCCAGGCTGCCCATGCACACTCTCATTTTGTCCCCTGTGCCCTTGTGATCAGTGGCCAATATTTTCAAAAATTACAAATTCATTATAGCTGTGACCAAAAACCTGAGTAGGACAGTAGGGGCGAACCTTTAAAGCTTCCAGTGGTAATAAACATCCCACTGTGGCATGGGTGCCATGGTTTTGCCACCACTGGAATAGAAGTCCTTGGGAAGCAAATTCATATCCAACTGAACTAGCCAGTCATCTGTACCTACTCCTTTTGCATAGATGACTGTCTTTTTATACTAAATCCTGTGACCTAAGTCAAACTCCCAAGACACAAAAGTTGGAGATTCTGTTTTCCAACTCATAAACTTAACAGTTTCAAAACAAATTCTTTGCAAGCAACTTATAATCTTTTTTCCAAGATTATACTTTTTTTTTTGAGACAGGGTCTTGCTTTGTAGTTCAGGCTGGCCCTGAGCTCACTATGTAGCCCAGGCAAGCCTGGAACTCAGCAATCCTCCTGCCTCTGTCTCCCGAGTGCTGGGATTACAGGTGTGAGTCACCACGCCCAGCACTGTATGTGGTTACTGGGATCGAACTCAGGACTTTGCGCTTGCGAGGCAGGTGCTGGAACCACTGAGCTAAATCTCCGGCCCCCCAAGATTATACTTTTTAAAGGAGCTTCCATTTTCTGTTGATACAGTTCTCTTGAAGAAGGAACACTGCTCTTCAACAGCTCCTTTTTACAGAACCTGACCAGAAACACTTCCTGAATGTACACTAGCAAGCACCCTTCTCCACTTGGTGGATGAAGAATTGCTAATTTTTCTCCACCACAATCTCTAGTCTAGGTTGTAACTCTATTCTCCCAACCTTACACTTTATCCTTAAGCCCCTTGATGGATTTCTAATCTGCTAAGTTAGAGAGCCAGGTACTAACCCTTCAAGGAATCAGACACTGTGTCTGAAATAGTAGGCAGGACCTAATAGTAGAAACAGAAAGACCAGGATTTGAAACCCAACTCTGCTACTTTTTGTATATGAATAAATTAAAACCTCTGAACCCATTCTCTTGCTATAAAATGGTAATGCCTATTACTCACATATTTAGTTTTAATAACAAAATAACATTTTCATGCCTGGAACATGACAGGTATTAAAAGTAAACATCAGATTGAAAACTCTACCATTTTGGAGTGTCGGACACTGCAGTATACAAGGTGTCAACCATGAGGTTTTGGTCAACCCAAATTAGACTGATCTGCAATTGCAAAGCTCACATTCTTTTACAACAGATATTTTTGTATCTCTTTTGTTTCTGAAGTACTGGGGGTTGAACCCAAAGTCTTCATACTGAAGTATGCCCCCAACCCTTTTTATTTTTAAATTTTAGACAGTATCTCACTAAATTGCCCAAGTAAGACTTAAACTTGCAATCCTCCTTCTTCAATCTCCCAAAGTTCTGGGGTTACAGGCATGCACTGCCACACTCAACTTGCCTACAGATTTTTAAGTTGATGTGACAACATGTTACCAACACTTACCAATGAACTGAGTTATACTGAAGATCATTGAATTTATACTTATATACTTATCAAAAGAAAATCAATAACAAGTGTGTGGTGGCATATGCTTTTAACTCCAATGCTCTGAGAAGTTAAGATAAGAAGATCATAAGTTCAGGTTTAGCTTGGTCAACTTACCAAGACTCTGTCTCAAAATTAAAAAAGGGAAGAGGATAAAGATGGAGCTCATTGTGAAGGTCCTAGGTTCAATTCCCAGTACCACACAAGTGGGGGGGGGAGAAGGAAGGAAGGAAAGAAAAAAATGAAACAAAGAAAAGAAAAAGAGAAAGAAAGAAAGAAAATCAGTAATGTGATGATAGTTGAGAATCCATAGAGTTAATGAGTCTGCTAATTTTAGACTGGGATTTGTGTAGGGTTTATTTATTTATTTACATCACAGTGGTGAGAATTATTTTGTTTTCTTAAGAGCTTAAATACACAAAGCTTTAAGAGCTCTGGAGGTGTTCTAGATTTTCAGCTCCTCACAGAGTTTGTTTATTGCTTAATATGCTGTTGATAGTCCTTAGACAGCTGTAGGAAATGGTATTTACAGCCTAAGATGTATTTTTTAAAAAGTCACTTAAATTTTTATATGGAAGAAATTTAAAAAGTAGGCAGAATATGGGCCGGAGGGTTAGCTCAGAGGTTCCGGCGCCTGCCTCGCAAGCGCAAGGTCCTGAGTTCGATCCCCGGTAACCACGTATAATGCTGGGCGTGGAGACTCACGCCCACCAACAATCAACACTGCATACCACAATGCCGGACGTGGTGGCTCACGCCTGTAATCCCAGCACTCGGGAGGCAGGGACAGGAGGATTGCTGAGTTTGCGGCGGCTTGCCTGGGCACCATAGTGAGCTCAGGGCCAGCCTGAACTACAAAGTGAGACCCTGTCTCAAAAGAAAAAAAAAAAAAGTAGGCAGAATAGTCTAATGTGTCCCCATAGACATATCCATTACCCAGGTTCATCAGCTACCAAATTACAGCCAATCCTGTCCCATCCTCACTTCTAACAACTGTACTTTCTCTGTTTTGTATTATTTGGAACTCATTCTGGACAGCAGAGCATTTTATCTGCATTGCAAAGATAGCTTTTATAAGAAAAAGCCACAGCCCTTCACCCATCGTAACTGGAAGTCAGGTAGCAGTATTTTCTTAAACTCTTGCAAAACATCCCAATAAGTCCTCTTCCAGAACCTCTAACCATTACTTTAGTTATTGAAAAGGTCATCTCATCTTGAGAACTGAACTGATGCCCACTGTGTCAGAGAATCTCCCTCTGGCTATGACTGCCACCAGTGCAAGGGTTGTACATACCCTCTTTTCTGGGTTTGCCATCCTGTCTTACAAGATGAACTCAGAACGCTGTTTAAATAGATACATGAATGAGACCAAACACTTTCTGTTTCATAAAAATGTACTTGGACTCAGATTTTTGCCCCATTTTTCCTTTTCTTAAAAAGATCAAAGAGGAAAGTACTTGGAAGAAAAGATTCTGGGGACATGTCTGTTCGAAGCAAATCTAGAGCTTCCCTTGGCAGCAGTACCAGCAGCTCCAGTTCCGTTACTTCAACCAGCAGCAATGTGACAACAGCAAATAGCCAGAGGTCTCCTGGTCTCATCTACCGGAATGCCAAAAAGTCCAACACTTCCAACGAAGAGTTTAAGCTGCTACTCCTCAAGAAAGGGAGTCGCTCCGATTCCAGTTACCGCATGTCTGCCACTGAGATTTTGAAGAGTCCCATCCTGCCTAAACCTCCTGGCGAGTTCACCGGGGAGTCCCCGCAAAGCCCCGATGACGCCCACCAGGGCTCACCTGGGGCCGACGCATTGTCTCCAGTCTCTCCGTGTTCCCCCCGGGTCAATTCGGAAGGTTTTTCCACAAAGAACTTTGCCACCTCAGCATCTGCAAGGGTTGGACGTTCACGAGCGCCCCCTGTGGCCAGCAGCAGCCGCTACAGCGTCCGGTGCCGCCTGTACAACACGCCCATGCAGGCAATCTCCGAAGGCGAGACAGAAAACTCTGACGGGAGCCCGCACGATGACCGCTCTTCCCAGAGCTCCACATAGGCTGCCTGGGCCAGGCTGCCGCCAGATGCCCAAACCCTTAGTCAGAAAAGGATGTAGGACGCCGCAGGGGACTCAGAGCTAAGTCACAACAGGATGGGGTAGCATCACTGCTTAACAATGAATTCTAAATATATGCTGGGGAAACAGAAGGTGGTTTAATCATTCTTGATTAGTTTCCATGTTTTAAGTAGCTGTACCATCTCCCATGGTTTTCTTAAGCTTAGTTTGAGTTACCTAATCTCATTCACTATAATAGAGAATACAAAACTATCTAATTTTCGTGAAACCTAGACAAGGTTTTCCCAGAGCTGCCTATTCAGAAAATAAAGCCCTCACTGTCATGATTATTTAAGAAGACAAAATTACTCTGGCGGTTTGGTATTTTTTTACATTAAAACAATATAAGCAAAATTTAGAAGAACTACACATATGTAAATACCATATTTTTGATAAAATGTGTAAATAGATTTATCAATGATGAGTGGACATGTGGCCAATTATCTACTGCACACCAACTGTTTATAGAATACAGAAATAAAGTGTAATAATTGTATTCTGTGAATACCATTTTCATATGAAATAGCATATTTAAATGTCCACCAATATTTCTAAGTGATAAACTTCAAATATGAACTTAAAACTGATGAAATAAAGGAAATCTTGAGGTCATATACTGAAATGTGATTAATTGTAAAATAATGAATTCAAACCTATTTTGTGACAAATTACAGCATAAACAAAAAGTAATAGCAACCTGTGGCTGTGATTTGCCAGTATGGTAATTTGGACCGAATGAAAAGCATGCTTTTCTTTTTTTTATCAAGAGAAGTCATCATTCTCAACACAAAGCCCCCCAAAACAGCATTTGACAATGTCCCTTAGATTTTATTTTTTTCCAGTGGATTGCTTTAAAGAGAACCACTAGGGAAACCGGTAGTTAATTTTAGGTTACGTTTTATATTAGGTTACTGGGTATGTAAACAGTCATAATCTAATGACTATAACCTTTAAACTCCTGAAACAGTTTAGCAATTAGCTCCAGTTTCATAAACTAGCAAAAATAAAAACTAAGCATGCCACAGAGCTATTGATTTATCAGTATTTCAGTGAACATTTCTCTCTGTGCTGATGAGATTCATGCTACCTAAAAATTAACAGCAATGACACTGTGAACAATGTAGTTGGGAAATAGGTGTGTGTATATGCATTATTTATATTCACCATTAAAATGAGATTGGGGAACAGCTCTGGTTCACAATGCTACATACAACTGAGTTTTTGTCTGGTTTTACTATATCTGCTTGATGGCAAATGGGGAGGGCAGTGGGTGGGAAAGGAGATGTCAGGGCAGATGCTCTGATAAAATGAAGGCAGGGAAAGAAGCTGAATTACTTGAAATTACTTGAATTTTCTTGTCTTAAAAGAGAAAAAAAATATAGTTAGAAGTTAAAACCTGCAAGTGGTTTTTACAACTCTGATTTTACATGAACTTATAATAATGTTTGGAATCATGTCAGAAAAACAAACAGCTATGTGCTTAGAATAGGTTTTGAATGGGAGAGATAGAAAAGTAGAGAGAACTCAGAAGGGTTATAACCAATAAAAGACTAGAATGTAACTAGAATGATAGGACACACCAGGGTTACCAAGAATTGATGGGGAGCTGGCTTGAAGCCTATGCAAGAGGTATTTGGGAAAGTAGGATATGTGAAAGAGGGTTTGCAGTTTGGGGCTTATTTGTGCAAAATGAAGGAGAAAGCCTGGTCTAAGAAGATACTGTCTTTTTAATGGAAATGCTTTCTAAGATGTTATACATTAAGAATTAGAGAATCAGATTGCTGTCGGTGTTTTGTTTGTTTGGAAAGAAAAAATGTCTGGCTTCTTCTACTATTTGTTTTTACTACCAAGTTACTTTGCTTAATTTCTTGTCTTTCTTGTATGTAAAATGGGTGCTGGGGGTGGTGGGGTAGAGGAGGAGATTAAGATGGGAGGGAGTGACAGAGAGAGAAAGTGTGTTTGTGTGTGTATATGCACATGTGTGTTGGGGGTAGATAAGCTACTGGTAAAGGGTTTGAACATTTACACAATGTTATACTTTTTATTAAAAGAAAAAATCATTTGGGCTTTGAAAGGATGAACCAACACTTCTTATTGGAACACATTAATTAAGAAAACCAGCATGGTTTCACACCCCATGGGGACATGAACAAATCTCTCTCGTGCTTTGAAAAGTACATGTGGCAAAATTTTAAAAATAAAGCTTTTAGACAAATGTGGCAAGGAACCATCATTTTCAGTCACAGTAGGTGATGGACTTTTGTAATTTTAATAAAAGCAGTTCGTTTGCAGTATGACTTTTGTGTAGTTAGGGGTCTTTTTAAGTGTGGAGAAAGGTATGTGGGCTTTAAAAGTAATTCTAAATCTTTACTAGAAAACACATGAATTGGCTTTAATAAAATGTCACCTTTTTATTATTGACATTAATTTAAGTAATGGTATCATATATTTTAAAATACATATTGAATTGTGAGGCAATAAGATACCTTCTATAAGTAATGGTCACAGAACTAACCCTTATAATATAGTTTTACTTATTTTGTTTACCCTAAAAATCTATAGCAGAGTTTCTCTATTTTATATTTCATAGATTAAAAAAAAACACCCAAATACAGATGGATTTAAATTCACTGTGGAATAGTATTGAGTAACAAGCTGAGGAAAAAAAGACAAACAGTTCCTTAATAATCGGGAATATTCTATATGGCCTTCTTACATAACAAGCTAAACCAAGATTTAGGGCTGTCTTTAACATCACTGCTGGCTCAAAGCAGGGTACACACATGAGGTATTGTAAAGAACACCCATCCAAACTTTTCTTCTGTTGTTTGCACTGATGCTGATTTTTTGTTCTTTTATGTTTATACAACATGTTATGTCGTGTGGGGGAAATTCTTCCTTTTTGTTTTTTTATTCTCCTTTGATTTTCCTTCTTTTGGTTTTGGCTAAGTAGGGACATGGACTAGTAGTAGCAAACAAGACATGCTGTTTGCTCTTGCCAAAGGTCAGTAAGTACATTTGCTGCAGTGGTGGCACTCAGAGAACTAGATCACAACAAAGATTTTAAACTATGAAGGTTACAGTGTAACTATTCTGGCACTAGAACCAGTTCTGCTGGCCGAAAAGACAATGGTTTTTGGACTTGCATCCATTTTGTATTTTTGTAATATTTGTAAATAGGAACTTTTTAAATTGTTGCAAAGATGGTTTCTTTTGTAAGATGTTTTCAACGTTTACATTCAGTCCAAGCCTTTGTATATTTTAGAGCTGTGCAACATTTTAAGTCCTGTATTTATTTTTAGTAAAAACGGTGACAGTTTCATTGTGAACCCCTCTCAAAAAATGTATCAGAAAAGTTTGATTACCTAGAAAGTGTGTATAGAAACTGCAAATAAACGTGACTGCAATTAAACGACTGGTTTCTCTCTATTGTTATGTAATTGCATTCGGGGGCTTCCACAGTATTTTATAGGCAAGAGGACACAAAGGGGAATTTTTTTTTATGCTGAAGTGGAATAAAAATTACGTATCTATAATGGGCTACATTCTCCTTTCCTAGTTGAGCAGCGGGGGCGGGGTGGGGGATGCATTTCAATGTCCAAGCCACTTTCACTGTAGATCTCTTCTGGGCCATGAAAAGATTTATGACTTTACTTTGAAACATCTGCCTGCTTTGACCTTGGCAAGTCTTCCGACTGTGCCTCCTTCCCAAAGTGGGCAGTCTGTGATGTATGTAAGACAGTACGCCACTATGTTGCTCAGTCTGTGTCACCTAAAACAGACTTTAGTGTTAGTTATAAGTTTTTCATCTGCTAACCCGTGTATTCTCACTATTATGTCCATTTCACAGACCGGCAAACAAGACAGACTAGTTACTTGGGTTGCCTAAATCCACAGAGCGACTAAGTGCTGTCGCCAGGGTTCAAAATCATCAAACGTGGTCCAGGATCTGTGCCAGTTCTCCACTCCAGCTTGTCCTTATTGAAGACTAGAAGTGTCCTCAGGTTCATGCCAGACCAAGCACAGGCAATTGCTAAGGCCAGGGACCTCCGTCTATTCAAATTTCAGCACTGACGTGCAGCTCTGGAACCGAGTCAACGCGGACACCTGTGTCACAAGGCGGGGGCGGGGTGGGGGTAGGTTTGCATGTAAATACCCAGAAGTTTCAAATAATCAACCAACCAAAGGGGGAGATCGCCTATCCAAATCCCTCGCCTTGCAAGTTGTCCCACGGAGAACAGCTGCTGTGGCCTTGGGGAAAGTTGTAAATGTGCCCGAGGTGCAGCGCAGCCGCAGACCCTTGCGTGCTCCAGGAGGGGCTCGCGCCCGGAGGCCCTAGAGCCTCGTTCGAATCAGGCTGCTTTTCGCTAAGCCCGAGTCAGAGGTCCAGCGGTCACAGTAGGAGGGCCGCTTTGCAGCCTCTCGGTGGGCAGCAAGGCCCTCCCCGCCTGTGTCTCCCTAGCAACGGTCTCCCTCTCCCAGCCGTTCAGTGGCCCGCAGGATTGACAGAGGGAAAGGGGAGTTACCGTGGCGGCGGCCGATTGGCCAGCGCGGTCGTCCCCGCCCCCAGCCGCTCACGTGCGAACGCACAAGCTCCCGGGTCCGCCAGGCGTGCCTCTGGAGTTCGCGACGTTGAAATGTCGCGAAACCAGGCGCGGTTTCTGGCAGGATGACAGTTGCAACGGTTGTGGAGCTCTCAACGGTCTCCGTCAGCGGCCAGTGGTCGTCTCCGCGTCTAGCAGAGACTGTTGCTGCCGGCTCCGGACCAGAAGAGGCCAGTCCGGGGTATGTTTTGCGCTTCTGGAGCTTGTTTTTCTGTCTCGGAGGTGCGGGAGCGCGCCCGCTGCGGAGCCTGGCCTCGAGGAGCGCTTTGGCTTCGCTCTCCGGGGGATTTGCCTGAGGTCGGCGGCGTGGGGAGCCGTGGCGCCTTGGCCGCCTGGCCGCCTGCTGAGGGCCTGGCGCTGACCCTCTGCGCGGGGTTGGTTACTTTCCGTCTTTCTCTTCCTGACGGCGGCGGGTGGGGATGAGGAAGGACCCTGAGTCCGATTTCTGCGGAGTTTGCAGTTTAAAGAGCTGACAGCCTTGAAGCTGGGTCAGACCATGTCTTCTGAGGTTGGAAACGTACCTTCTGTGGCTTTGGTGGTATTCGCGTTTCGTCCGAGACTGTGTAGACTCGCTGCTTCAGAGTAAAGATACTGACGAGGAGAAAGAGAATAAAGACGTGAGGGTGTTGTGGGGACAGTGCCGCGCGTCGGGAGCCGCTGCAGTGAGCACAGTCCGACAAAGGCGGGGACCCTGGTAAGCGGCGGTGATTTCAGTTCGCGCTTCTGTGCAACGCCCCGTGGTTTCTCTAAGTGTGGAGCGACAGCCGGGCCGTGGGGCTCTAATTTGACTGCTTTATCCCGCTTTGGTTGGACTTTGCGGATCGCTAAAATGGGATGTGGACAGTGAATTGGAATCTTGCTGGGAAAGTTAGAAAGTGATCCGTTTTTGTGCTGTTTCTTTGGCTATGGTAAAAATCTGCCTTGTCTCCTGAAGACGTCCCGGGGTGTCCCTCTGTTTTTAGCCTCCACTGCACTGCGAACTGTGCTTTGTTGGATAAATTGATGGCAAGTGAATGCTTTGCGCTGGGGCAGTGGCGGCGTGGGTGGGGATGAGCTTCACACGACTTTTGAAAATGTCTTTAATATCTAGAAAAAGTGTTTTAGACAATCGGATAGCCTGTTTTCTTATGTTGTTACAAATTCAGATTTCTATTGTAAAATATTACTTTCGTTTTAAGTAAACCCACTTCAGCAGGATTTGGGGTTTAAAGAGTGAAATTTATTTTGCACAAGCTAGTCAAGTTAAGCTCTGAGATAATGTTTTAAGAGCTATAATCTTGAACCTTATGGAAAGAAATGAAAAGGGACTAGAATTTATGGTGTGCTTGCCATTAGCCAGGCATGATGCTGAGTACTTCACTGTCATTTAGTCTTACACAGCTCAGTGAAGTAGAGATTATTAAAGTTTTACAGGTGAAAAAAAAAAAAAAAAGGAGAGCCGGAGATTTAGCTCAGTGGTTCCAGCGCCTGCCTCGCAAACGCAAGGTCCTGAGTTCGATCGCGGTAACCACATACAATGCTGGGCGTGGTGACTCATGCCCACCAGCCATCAATACCACATACCACAGTGCCAGGCGTGGTGGCTCACGCCTGTAATCCCAGCACTGAGGAGGCAGAGGCAGGAGGACTGCTGAGTTTGAGGCTTGCCTGGGCTA
>PVIC010028265.1:0-23326 GCA_004025085.1 Thryonomys swinderianus
CCCCCCCAGCTGATTGAAAAGCCCAGTGCTAAGATGACCTATAGAGGGAAAAATGCTAGAACTGCAAAGGTTGGGCCTCATCACAGCCTCCTAGGTGGGAATCTTGCTGTCCACCTCACAGCCTATAAATGACTATTTAGGCAACATAAGCCTTTCAGCTTCCATTATGATAAACAGTGCTTGTTCATTTGTGACTCTTGGTTGGATCATAGCCTTCCGTGCCTGACTTTAATTGATTTATTTTAGTTGGCTTCTGTCAGTGTGAAAGTGCAAAACATTCCACAGAGCAACGAAGGACAGACTATCTGAAGCAAGCTTCAGGGTGGACAGGAGGAGAAGGAAAGGGAGAAATGTTTGTAGTGCAAAATATCCTCAAATGTGGATGAACTCCTGGAAGATATACTTGCTTACCTCAGTCGGTTAGGAAAACAAATTTTACCCACGATGCCCTTGGTATAAACTGTTGAAATAAGTAAACTAGAGTGGCTTGTAAACTGAAACACATACGAATAGGAGGTTATAGCTACTTTTTTCATTCATTCATCCTGTAAGTGTTAGGGTTACAGCACATTCCAGGTGTCAAATAAATGGTAGCTATTACTAGAGACAAGGTATCAGATGTACCAAGATCCATCCTGGCATGGAGGAGAATTTTTAAAATGTCTTGTGTATGTAACGAATTCTTCAGGAAGGAGTCTGGGGAAAGTGTCTGACCACTTTACTGTCATCACTGTGGTTCTGCTTGGAATGCGTGCGTCTCCAGGTCCTAAAAGGAGGGCTGTGGCCCCAGCTCTACGCCTTGGACAAGTGTCTGGATTTTTTCAAGCTTTACTATCCTCACTTTGCCGAGAGAGAATTAGCGCTCACCTGAAAGACGCTGCCCCATGTTCATCCACCCCACAATCCTTCAACAAGCAATGATAGCTCAGTGTGGTGACTGCACAACGTGCGGCCCCTCGAGTCCAGCCATGGAGTTAGTTGCAGCAAACAACCGCTTGCTGTATGAGCTCCAAAGAGACCGACTCTGGAAGACAAACGTCCCGTACTGGACTAAGCCTACCCAGGCAGCCGGGCCCCTGCTGCTCAGTTCCTTGCTTAGCCGCATCTTCATTAGACCAACCTTAGGTCCACTTCACTCCTGCTTTCCGATTTAACAAATGACTTCCATGGTTCCTTCATCAGCTTTACAAAGCCAGAGATTCCATTCTGTCTAGCTGATCTACCTCAGGCCACAGAGTCATCGACGGTGACAGTGTCTGCAGGTAGCCTTGTTCCTCCTGCCACAGTCAGTAGTCACACAAAGGTGACAGAGGGGCTTCCTGACTCTCCCAGTTTGCTCGCGTGTCTTCTTGGAGAAGAGAGGATGAGCCGGAACTGGAGAGCCCCTGCCCCAGGATCCTTCCTCCCGTCGCTCAGCGGAGTCAAACACTCGGAAGGCAACCGAACATCCCCTGAAAGATGTGAAACCCGTGTGGCCCAGGGACCTCGACGCCTTGCTGTAAAATCATGATGCCTCATAACAGCCCAGCGCAAGCACAAGCTGTCACACAGTCACAGAAGGGATTACTGGAAAAAGAATGTGGAGATATAACGCAATGTTTTGGTGTAAGAAAATTTAGAACGGCAAACTCAGAATGACCGTCTACTCTGAATGCAACCACGCAAAAGTATTCATGTAAGTGAAATATAGTAAGTAACACAGAAGAAATATAATTAGGCAGAGGTCCGTGATGTACTAGTGTGATAGGCAAATACTGTTAGTGTTTACATATCTTTAATTTTATCATTTTAAACACATTTTCTAATACTTGGGACATTAAATGATCACATTTTCCATGTTGGCTTTTGTAAAGGCACAGCCAATCATGCTGTATGAGACGTCAAGGGACATACTTGCAATATTACAGTTAAACCTCGCATCACAATTACCATGTCAGTAGTAGATCTCCTTGCAGATAACGCAAAGTCATTTGCTAGAAGACGACTACAGTACCCCAAGTTATGGTTCCAAAACCTTTTCCCCTCCTCAATGATAGGATCCTACATTCTCATAACCTTTGCCACATAAATTGCAGTGACCTTCAACTCGGGGTTTAGCCCGGTGAGTTGGGACACAGGAGTGTATCAGAGGCTTCGGCACTGGGCCTGCTCTCTTCCCTTCTGCCTCCAAGAGTTTCGTCTTCTGGCCCCAACAAGAGCCACCAAATAGCCACACTTGCTGGGTCAAATCTGGAAGAGCACAGAGCTGACCAGTGCTGTTCATAGACACATAAGCTTAAATAGTGTGTACTGGAGTTAGGAAGTGATGTTTCTTTTTTTTATTATTGGTACATTATATGTACACATCACAATTACACTCCACATTGAGCATTTGTACCAGTATATGACACAACTTAATTCTCATTCTGCCCCTCCCCTACACACCCTAATTCCTCCAGCCCCTATATACACAAGCGTTGTTTCCTTTTTTTAATCAACTTTTACCCCTAAAACTCCATTACTCCTAAACCCTGTTAACCTTTGAACATTTACTGCTTCACAATATCATGCATTCTAGAACACATTTATAACTTCAGTTTCTCATACCAGAGAAACTATATGATATTGGGCTGGAGGGTTAGCTCAGTGGTTCCGGCACCTGCCTCACAAGTGCAAGGTCCTGAGTTCGATCCCTGGTAACCACATACAATGCTGGGCGTGGAGACTCACGCCCACCAGCAATCAATACAGCATACCACAGTGCCGAGTGTGGTGGCTCACGCCTGTCATCCCAGCACTCGGGAGGCAGAGGCGGGAGGATTGCTGAGTTCAAGCCTTGCCTGGACTACATAGTGAGCTCAGAGCCAGCCTGAACTACAAAGCGAGACCCCGTCTCAAAAAGGAAAAAAAAAACTATATGATATTTACACATCTGTGACCTATTTATTTCACTTATGAATATGTCCTGAAGGTACGTCCATTTGAGTATAAATAATTCAATCTCATCTTGCTTTATGGCAGAGGAATACTCCACTTTATAAATATATATATATATATTCTTTATCCAGTCCAGAGTTGATGGGCATTTGGGTTGTTTCCAAGATTTAGCTATCACAAACTGAGCTGCTATAAACATGGGTGCACATGTGTCACTGTGATAGGAATCTTGTAATTCTTTTGTGTATATCCCCAGCAGGGGAATAGCAGGGTCAAATGGAACCTCTACTGCTAGTTTTTTGAGGAATCTCCACACTGATCTCCATAGTGGTTGTACTAGACTACATTCCCAGCAACAGTGGAGAAGGGTTCCTTTTTCTCCACAACAGAGGTGATGTTTCAATACACATATCCACCACCAAGTAGTGATCAAATCCATATAATTAGTGTTTCTGTCACCTCACACGTTTATTAGGTAAGAATATGTAAAGTCCCCCCTTCTGGTTACTTAGAAATATACATTGAATAATCATTGACTGTAGTCAGCCTAATAGCCAATAGAACACCAGAACTTATTCTTCTTATCTAACTGTGACATTGAAGCCATTGAACAACATCTCCTGCTACTCCCATCACTATCCTTAGACAATTTTTATAATTAGGAAGGACCCCAAGTAGAGATGGTAATAATCCCTCTTGGTCTAGCTTTGGGGACCCTGAGCAAATACATTAAGTCGTGAGCCACACAGGAGACTTGTAAACTTTTCTGTGAGGACTTTCTGCTTCGATTTTTTTTTTCTTTCTGAGACAGGGTCTCACTTTGTAGTTCAGGCTGGCTCTGACCCACTATGTAGCCCAGGCAAGCCTTGAACTCAGGAATCCTCCTGCCTCTGCCTCCCAAGTGCGGGATGACAGGTGTGAGCCACCAGCCTGGCACTGTTGGTATGTGGTACTGATTGCTGGTGAGCATGAGTCACCATGCCCAGAACTGTGGTATGTGGTTACTAGGGATCGAACTAGGGACCTTGCATTTGCAAGGCAGACACTAGAACCACTGGGCTGAATTCCCAGCCCTGCTTCAATTTTTTTAAAGAAAAAAAAAATAAGAGATGGAGTTCAGTGGAGTTGGGAAAAGATGGAGAAATAGGAAAAAAAAAAGTAGGAAAAGCAGTGAATTAACCAAAAACTGTATGTAATATAAGCAAGAAATTATTTGAATTTTATGGCCTTAAGGCAAGAAATTTCATTTGTTTCTTGCCTCTCCTTCATCATGGGCAAGGCCTGTGTTAAAGGTGAAAGAAGAGTGTAAAAAAATAAGAACTATAATCGCCAGGGTGACCCTTGGCCACCTTTTTTCTCTCTGCAAAACCTTGGTGTGCTTGGGGCCCAGACAAGCCCAGAACACACCGGTACAAGCAGCCTTGGAGGCAGAGCGGGGGGGACTGGCCGAGAAACCTTCCCACTGCCCGCCCACCTGAGTCTGACAGGGCAGCTCTCCTTCAAGGCACATTCTATTCCTGTGGCAGAGAGCCCAACAGTAGCAGCTAAATCACATGTCACTCTACGGTCACGTCCAACGTTTCTTTAAAATCCTTCCATCAGGCTGGGGATTTAGCTCAGTGGTTCTGGCGTCTGCTTGGCAAGTACAAGGTCCCGAGTTTGAGCCTCAGTACCACATATCACATTGCTGGGCGTATTGGCTCCCACTTGTAATCCCAGAACTTGGGAGGCAGAGGCAGGAGGATTGGTGTGAATTTGAGGCTAGCCTGAACTACAAAGCGAGACCCTGTCTCAAAAAAAAAAAAAATCCTTCCATTAATTCACAGCCCCTAAGTGAAATAAATAGGACACACACGTGTAAATACTGTGTCATTTCCCTAGTATGAGTAATGGAAAGTGTAAAGGAGGTCCAAAATGTATGATAGGTACTGCGAAATAGGAAAGAAAATCTTCAAAGGGGAAAGAGAACTGGGGGAGGAGGGGAAGACAGAGCAAAGAAAGAAATTTGATGGTAAAAAGATAAAAACAGAAACAAAGCTTATGCATCAAGGGGGTGGAGGGACTGAAGGAGAGCGGGGGGATGGGAAAAAAAGAGCCAAGATACACCACGTACAGATACAAATTCTCGGTGATGAATGTGATCGTGGCATATACTAAAAATGTACCGATAAACTGAACTACTTTAAAAAAAAAACAAATAAATTCATGCTCCTTTCATTTTATTTTACTAAAGATAACTCTGCTTTGTTGGGCAAAAAATGCATCTGGAGTACAGAATCTTAAAAGAGAATGTGCGCAGATGGTAGAGGTATTTAAGGAAATACGGTTTTCCAGTTGGGGAATTTATAACCCCTCTGATTTCATTTGTATGATTTTTCCAACCTCCTCCCCATGCTTTGGCCCTTACGCACTGTTCAAGTAGCAGGGGAGTTGTGTGAAGTAGTCATAGCAACACGTAGCGTGACAAGGCCACACACACACACACACACACACACTTCACCCACCAACTACAACTCACTCAAACTCCAGTAATCATTTACATCTTGGAAAGGAGCTTTAAATAACAAACACCAAAGCTGCATAAACCTCCACATGTTCTGCTTTTTGTCACTATGTCTAATTACTCTTCACACCAAAGGTAGAAAATATAAATGGGATTGGGCGGCAGATTGCTCGTGGCTGAGGACTTCCGTTTAAATCCACGGTGGGGGCAGGTGCATGCTTCTCTCTCTCCGCGAGAAGCTGAAACTGAAGGTGGCTTTACAGATGTGCTCCTTCCTGATTGTTTTCTTTTTCCTTGCAGTAATAATTACTCTTGGCTAATAGCATGAATGTTGGTTTTTAAGTCAGGTAATTAGTGCTTTCAACACTGTAATTGAATTTCCAGAACGCAGCCTTGCGTTGTATAATCCAAGGCCCCCCTGTCTGACCCAGAACAGAACCTCAACCACAGGAGGGAAGAATCCCCTGTGTGTGCCTTGCTGGACACACCTGAATTGGGACAGCCAGTTCCCAGGGGCCGGCCGCAGGGAAACACCCCAGAATAGACCCACGTCTGGGGGCAGGTGACAAAGTTATGCGTGGATCGCAAGCCTGGTCTTAGAGCAAAGCTCTATGGAAACAGGAAGGCTTAGGTCTGTGAAGGGGCACAGGATTTAAATCAAAGGCTTACGTGATATAAAAATGACCTCTGAGGGGCAGGACTCTTGAAAAGTGGCAGCATGCACGAGGAAGAGACCTGCCACAAGCGTGCGCCACCCTCCAAACAAAGGGTGGAGGAAGCTCGTCGTGCTCACTGCGTGGTTAGCGTGGGTGACCTGGAGTGGAGCCTGAGGTAAAGGCGTGCCTGACAGTAATGTCTTATCAGTAAAATTCTAGAGACCAGGAAGGAAAACTGGTACCGGGCTGCACGTGTGCTACTGGAGGACACTTCATTGTGGTCGCCTAAATTTTGCCTCTGAATCACGCGTCTGCGCTGGGGGAAAGGAAAGCATATTCCTATTGACCCAGGGCTCCCCAAGGGCTGACCAACCGTCTGGTGCTTCGCTGGGGAGCATTTGTCAATGCTGAGGCATCGCTTAGACCCACTATGTTGTGGTGACATCAACTGTAACGCTTCAAGCAAGAGGTTCACACGCAGGAAGGATGGCGAAGCCTGTGTGGATTGGATGTCTTGGTAACAGCTACGGAAAAACAGGCAGGAGGATGTGCGGTGGCGAGGAGCAGGCGTCCCACACACCTGACACACAGGAGAGCAATCAGCAGTCAGAGCACAGGGCGTCAGGGTCCCGCGGTCCTTGGTCATTCCTTGGGGCTGTCGTCGTGAAGACCCGTCTGCGCCTGACTCAGGAGTGCGATTCACCGTTTTGCTCTCCAGAATCTCCTGCAGTCACTGCCCTGTGCTTGCTTTTCATCCACCTGAAACTCCGTCTGACGCCTCGGGTTCGTCTTGTCGCCCTCTGTCCCGAAGGAGTGCGTGGTGCGGACCCAGCCCATCAAGCCAAGATGTGGCACCTTTTCAGATTCCACCACGGGAGGAATTAGGATCTCTGAACACGCTCCTTCTGTTTCTGGAGTTTCTTTCACGATCCCTTTCTTAGCTCTGTGTCCACCACCTGCTGTCCCCTTCTTTGAGACAGGGTCTCGCTGTGTAGTTCAGGCTGGCCTTGAGCTCACTATGTAGCCCAGGCAAGCCTGGAACTCAGCAATCCTCCTGCCTCTTCCTCCCGAGTTCTGGGATGACAGGCGTGAGCCACCACACCCGGCACTGTGGTATGTGGTATTGATGGCTGGTGGGCGTGAGTCTCCACGCCCAGCATTGTATGTGGTTACCGGGGATCGAACTCAGGACCTTGAGCTTGCGAGGCAGGCGTCGGAACCACTGAGCTAACCCTCTGGCCCTGCTGTCCCCTTCCGACCTGGCCTCATTCCACAGTCTGGCCCTTCTGCCTTCCATCATTCATCCTCCTCCTGCCATGTTTACCATTCACTCCCCTAAGAAAAATCCTATAAGCAATGTAAATTAGATCTGAGAATTTGAGGCAAATACATTATTGATTTTTAAGTGAGATTATGTAAATTACCTATAGTCTATTATTTTGCATGCTGAAATCCCTTTGACATAATTATGAAGTTCCTTAACACAAAGTAGGCTGAAAACCCCAAAGACAATAATAACCAAACCACAAAGTCATGTGATTCTAAACCAGGGATGGCAGACCTTTTAGAGTTTTCAGTTATAACAAGCAGCCAGCTGTGGCACCTGTGCCATAGGCTCACCACCACTAAACTGTTCTCTCGGTATCTGGGGTATTACATTCAGACTCAAAGGAATCTTCACACCACAGTTTTGGAAATGACATAATTTCTGTTAAACTTCACCCAGCCTTGCTACATCTCTTGGTCCTAAAGAAAGTCCAGCCATTCATTAAGCCATTCTTTATGTGGAATGTCCCCCCTGACTGTCCATTTCTTACATGTTTTTGAGACTCATAAACAGGACCCCACTTTGAGTCATCACCCACATTTCTTAGGATTTTCTCGAAGTTGTTAGTACAGATTCTCTTCCATGGGACACATCCCAGTAAGCCACTACAACACATTCAATACCTCTGGCCTATTGGACACAATAGCTTGTGCTCCATGGGGAGGTCCTCCCCCCATGAGGACTCTGAGACAAGTCCTGAAAGGTAGCCAGAGACTGATGTCTGAGACAGCAGCGTCATCCCAACCCTCCTCCCCCAGGCTTCAGGCACACAAGGTCTCTGCTCATCCCTAACCAAAAAAAATGTTGCAGTTCAAACTAAAATCAAAGAGGCCCACTTCAGGAAACAACCAGATCACGTCAAGGCCCCCACCCCTTTGTCAACTCCTATCTCCTTTCTCTATAAGACTCAGTTTCAGCTGCAGAACATTCTAGAAATGGCATGGTTCCTTCAGGCCAGATTTATAGTGGCCTTTCTATATCTTTGGTTCTAGGTAGAATAACTGTACTGAATGATTAAAACATGAAACACTTTTTCCTTTGAACTGCAGATTCAAGGAACAACAAAGAAAGAGAAGGAGATAACATTTATGGAGACGAATGAGAAAAAGGAGGCTCAGAGAGATCTCTCCCTCATCAAACCTTACCTGCAAATGATGGAACCACGATTTGAACTGAAAATTCTGAAAACCCTAATTGAGTTTCCATCTCTCTCTCTCTGCCCCTCCCTCGCTCACTCCCTCCCACATCAGACTGCTTCCTGACCTCACTTATTACCTTCTTTCCATCTCCACTGATGTGGCTAAATATGATTTTTTTCCTCATTACACCGTGGGTATCTCAGTTCAAGCCTGAATGCAAAACCAAATTCGCTCTCCATGACCCATTCTCTTTGCTTTAACCCTTCAGAGGTTGTGGCTGACCTGAGAGACATGAACAGGTTTCTCTCACGTAAACCCACCACCTCCATGGTCCGAGTTAGTCCTGGGCCCGCTTCCCTTCCACATCACAGGGACCGGTCAGCTGCGCCTCGCAGCCTCTGCTGAGCCACTGGGTGAGGAGCAAGCTCTGTACAGTCTGACGGGCATCTCACAGAGAAACACTGTAGACTGTTAAAACTTAGGGAGATGTTGCAGCCATTCTGTCTCCTTCTATGTTAATGAAGAAATTGAGGTTAAGTAACCAGCCCATGATAGCAAAGCCTTTGCCCAGATCGCACAGGTCAGGGATAGAACCAAGAACCTTGGGGCTCCCAAACTCAGCTGTTTCTAGTACTGTGTGTGTGATTTCTTGACCCGAATGCATGAACTCGGCGGGTCAGTGCCCTCCTGTTTTTAATGTAGTTAATGCCAGCAGCTTCCTCCCATGGGCAGGAGAGTTCTGTTGTAGAAATAAGCAAACCACGGCTTACTTCTCCATTCTCCTCTGTAACACAGTATCCTCACAGGATCCCGGGCACAGCCAGAAGTGTTTGTCTATATGAAATTCACCAGCAACAGTAGGTGGTGAAACACTGTATTAAGTAAACTTGGGTTAAAAGCCAGCTTTCCGCTAGGACAGGGCAGAATCTTTATTTCCCGACAGTGTTTAATACTGAACGAAAAGTCCCCCCACAGTCAAAAGGAAGGCCTGTTTCAGATTGAGCACATTATAAACCTGAGAGAAAAACCTAAACCCCCCACCAAATGTCTTCTGGCATCATCTCCACATTCAGACGCACCCTAAAACACAGAAGGAGAAATACTAGACGTTTCACAAAATCCTACTCCACTTGGCAGAGCCGGGAGACCGAGGAACCCAGGTGCAAACGCTTAGTTTCCATCCTCCAGGTAGCTACTGCCCTCTAGCGTCAGCCCGGGAAAAAAGCAGTAAGCACACTAATCTAAGGATCATCTAACCAACCCCACCACCACCACCTGAGTCTATCATCCAGCAGTGGGTCTCAAAAGCCTTAGTCAGTAGCTTGAAAAACACCAGCAGAAGAGGACACTATGCCAAAATAGATTCAGTGTGGCTCCCAAGATCTCTATGCAGACAGACTGCAGAGACGCTTCCATATTTGTTGAAAGGCTTCCAGACTAGTTAGCCCAAAGTGGCCACTCTGTCCCCCTCCCAGCATCGACTCCACTCTACAGAGCTGGGCCTCTCCTCTGCACCCCCAGACCGCTCCCAGAAAAGGAGGCCATACTGGGTCAGATTGGTGGAGACCTCTCTGTTTGAGGTGGAGTCCGATTTGGTGCATATTGGCCTCCTGGCCAAAGACACCGCAGCTAATGACGAGCCAGCAGCTAATGAGGGGCCAGCACCCTGCTCTTCTGGGAGGAGCTCAGTGCATGGTTACATTGTATCCACCTGGTGATAATTTCCCTCTAATTCTTAACCCCTGTTTGGCCTCTCACAAGTGACTTTATTTATACCAGTGTTTTATTTGCCCCACTTTCAAAGCGGGGTAGAATGAACATCATTAGGTAATTACAAGGATTACAGGAGTCTTTGGATCACAGTCCTTGTTAGAAGTTTGTGCTAAGTATTTGCTAATATCTAGATCACAAATCATTAAAGATTGAAAATGGATTCACCAATCACTAAATCGATTCTTTCTACGACTGTGATGTGGCAAAGAACAAAAACTTGCACAAAGGGCCGGAGATTTAGCTCAGTGTTTCTGGCGCCTGCCTCGCAAGCGCAAGGCGCAGGATACTGAGTTCGATCCCGGTAACCACATACAATGCTGGGCGTGGTGACTCACGCCCACCAGCAATCAATACCACATACCACACTACCGGGCGTGGTGGCTCACGCCTGTCATCCCAACACTCGGGAGGCAGAGGCAGGAAGATTGCTGAGTTCCAGGCTTGCCTGGGCTCCATAGTGAGCTGAGGGCCAGCCTGAACTACAAAGCGAGACCCTGTCTCGGAAAAAAAAAAAACTTGCACAAATCCCTGGAGCGTTTCTACCTTCCGAGGACAATGAGAGGGGAAAATATTTAAAAGGAGAAGGAAACTAGAGCGTGAAAAATATGAAGAGAAACTAAACCCGCTCTGGTTGCTCTGACCCCAATCATTTTGTAGTGGCATTTGCTCCACATGGTTCTGTTTACAGACTAATTTGCACGTCACTGGGCTGACAAAGGGCGCCATGTATCCAGTTAGCTGCCAAGTAGCAGTGGACTGGTTCGTGGGGCCCCTTGACTGTTACTCACCTGCACACTCTTTGGGGCCCCAGCCTGTGGTTCTGTGTTCTTCTCTTGGTAACAGGATCGCAGATCTGGTCAGTATGACATTAGATTGTGAAACGCGACTGACTTCGAACTTCAGGATGTTTTGCAGAGAGATGATAAGCTTCTGAAGGAACGCCTCCCTCTCCCTCTGCTGGCTGCAAATCAGCACGTTTCGTCGTGAGCGATGGTATACGCTGTGTGCCTGGGAGCGCCTGAACACCTGCAGCAACTGTCTCTGCGAACTGTTCGGGCACCAGCCTTCCAGGGGCACATTGCTGTCCCTGTCACTGCAATGCCACAATTCACATAGGAAAGCCCAGAGGACGCGTCTCAACTGGCCAAAGCCTTAACGGAAGTTAAGGCTTTGCATCTTTGCCACAGTTACTGGAGGAATGATTCAAAACCACTGGCCACACATTCAGAGACACCTAGGAAGGGTCAGTGCTGTGTCCGGGATGTGCTTTGTCCCAGCCTGTGGCGGGCCGTGACGGCCGCTCCCCAAAGATGGCGGCTGGCAGTAAGCCAGAGACTGCTGCTTAACACAAACAAGCTGACCGCAGGCCTTATATGGTGTCGCCCGTGCTCGATGGGAGGGCCCCCAGGGAAAAGATATATAAGTACCTAATACAGAAAGCAAGGGGTAATTGTAGAATAAAGCACAAGCTTGCCCTCTGTGTGTTGCGTCTCTCTCTGTGGGATCAGCGAGGGTCGCGACAACTGGTGCCGAAACCCGGGAATCACCTCTCTCGGGTAAACAGACGAGCAACGAGCCAGTAAGGTCTGCGGACGCGCAGCAAGAGTAGGTTTGCCCCTTGTAGGGCGGAGGTTTGCTTTCAAGCTAGCAACAAGATTTAAGGGCCCATGGGTTCAGAGAACTCAAAAGCGAGATTGGAAAATGCTTTGCAAGATCTACTACAAGCGAGGGAACCCCCTTGAAAACAAAGACGGCCCGAGCCTTTCTACAGACAGTGGCCTCAAGAGCTCCATGGTTTGTAGAGGACGGTTTACTCAATATCCCTCAATAGGAACATACTCAGGGGTTATACAACCCTATGTCCATCCAGTCCCCCTCAGTCTCTGGGGAAGAGATGTCCTAGCACAATTAGACCTCCGGTTAACAAACCAAGAAGAGACCAAATTCAGCAAAGCCGCTCACCCTATCATGCAGCGCCACGGCTATAAGCCAGGAGATGGGTTGGGACCCGGCAGGCGAGGACCTATACAACCCCCTATTCCCTCAGGACCTCGTTATGAAGCCCAAGATAGATGGGGGCTGGGTTTTTACTAGGGGCCACTGATCCAGATCCAATCCCTCCGATAAAGATCACCTGGAACACTGAGACACCAGTCTGGGCGCCCCAGTGGCCCCTTCCTAAAGAAAAGCTAGAGGCAGCCCAGAAGTTAGTTCAAGAACAGCTAGATGCAGGACACCTGCGCCCGTCCACTTCCCACTGGAACACGCCCATAGTTGTGATAAAAAAGAAATCTGGGGCTTGGCGCTTGCTCCAAGATTTACGGGCAGTTAACGCGTGCATGTAACCGATGGGGCCGATTCAGTTACGGCTCCCTCTCCCGGCCGCCCTCCCTCAAGGGCGGCCATCTGTTGTAATAGATGTCAAAGATTGCTTCTTTTCCATTCCTCTTCACCCTGAGGATATGTCTCACTTTGCTTTTTCAATCCCTAAATCATGAACAACCTGATCTGGAAGAGAGGAGCAGTTTGTGTTTTCCCACAGGACCAGGAGTCTCCTATTTGGGTCCCGGAACACCTAGTGCGCCTTGGCCCGCGGGCAGAGCGGACCGCCGACCGAAACTATGAGGAGTCTCGTCACCCTGTTGCTGATGACATCAGGAGCCCTCGGTCACCTCCGATGGGTGTGGGTAAGAGAGCCTCCAGTCCTCCAGGCCGTGAGGAATGATGCACCTTTCTTTCCCTCTATTTTCTCTTACTCCGGTCGTGTCTAAGGAAAGTCAGGCGCCCCGGTAGACCACCCTTCTTTTTCCTTTGTTGGAACGGGTCTGTCCCGTCGGAGGGACCTCTTAACTGTTCTGCTGAGAATTGTTCCATCAGTGTCCGCTGGAATTCCTCAACAAACGCAGTCCTTGTCCGCATCCCTGCTTGGCTGCTGGTCCCCATTGAAGCACCAGAAAAAGTGATGTATCTGTACGTGCGCCATAAAAGAGACTTTGGGATAACCGCCGATGTTGTTGTCGCCATTAGCACAGCTGTCGCCGCTGCGGCAGTCGCAGGGTTCGCGATCGCTCAAACAGCTCTGACTGCAGCCACTGTGGAACAACTCGCTGCAAAAACAGCGACAGCCTTGGCTACAACACAGGACCTTAGTATACACTTGCAAACAGGCATTTTAAACTTCAATCGACAAACGGCACTGCTACAAGAACAGATAGACATGCTGTGGGCACATTTCCACTATTCCTGTGATGTGACCTACCCTCACGCCTGTGTCACTCGCGTGCATGTACAAACTTGTCTCGGGCCACTAGAGCCTTGCAACAGATCATCAGTGGGCCGTGGAATCAACAGTTCTACACCCTCACCAAGCAGCTGCGCGATGATATCCGCAGCGTTAATGAGACACGGGTTCCCCCGGTACCTGGGACCTCCCTTTTTGCTTCTCTGGGTCAGATGTTTCAGACCTGGGCCGGGACGATCTCACTGGGCCTTCTGCTACTTTTGGGGGTCACGGCAGCCGCACTAGCCTTGCGTTGGTATTGTCAAAACCAGCGCCAACACACCCGGCATCTCGAGGCCACCAGTCTCCTCAGGTGTGGCTCAGCATGCTGGGCCGGTAGTCGGAGACGGGTAATGATGTCTCTTTGGGACGACCAACCTAAGACAGGCGTGGAAGCATACCTCTTCCATGGCCCACGACGGGTAAGGCGTACTCAAGAGAGACACAACCTAAGACAGGCACAGTCCCTATGAGCCTCTTAGAAAAACAAAAAGGGGGAGATGTGGCAGGCCATGATGGCCGCTCCCCAAAGATGGCGGCTGGCAGTAAGCCAGAGACTGATACTTAATACAAACAAGCTGACCGCAGGCCTTATATGGCATCACCCATGCTCGATGGGAGGGCCCCCATGGAAAGATATATAAGTGCCTATACAGGAAGCAGGTGGTGGTGGTATAATAAAGCTCAAGCTTGCACTCCGCGTGTTGTGTCTCTCTCTGCGGGATCAGCGAGGGTCGCGACACCCTAAGGCATAATTTTAAAATGCTGGGCTTCCTTTCAAAATCATGTGTTAACCCCACTGGATAAGCACCTGTATATTCAGGGCTTCCTATGAAATATCCCTTCTCTGACTCACCATTCACAGATTAGCAATGTACTACCAAAATTCTGTGTAGATCTCACACTTATAATAATTGATATTTCAGCTATAAAAGATGTAGAAAGTAGGTCTCTGAGAAATTAGCCTTTCTGTAACCATTTGTACTGATATCAGGAAATATAAAGTACATTTTAAAGGAACTTAAGTTCACCACTTTCCATATTTGCAGGTCTGCAGAATTTGCATGGTAATCCTTAAGGAAAAATAATTTAATAAATCAGATATGCTTTGTTCCTCAAGTGTTTACCAGCTGTTTTTTTAAATAATTCTGTCATCTAGTCCAAAATTTAATTTTCCTGGAAAGCCATTTCATATGTTTTAACTGACAAGTAAAAATTGCATATATTTATGGTATAGAACAGGGTACCTTTATATACAGTCATGTGCTGTATAAACATGGACCACAGACACTGTTGTAGCCATATAAGATGGTGCCATCTAGTGACATCGCTATCATGGCTTGTGTAAGTGCACCACAGACTTGTCTATGGGTGCAATTTCCAGAATATACTTCCCTCCCTCTCTCAGCCTCATATATCTGTATACACACACACATATGCACACAGAGTGAAATGGTCAAGCCAGGCTATTTTCCTATATGCATTTCCTCACACACATATTTTATTTTTCTGTGGTAAGATGAAGCTCTGTAGTCTCTTGTTCTGGCCTATTGAAACGATCATTCCTGCTGACTTGGAAACATCTGAATTACTCGAGTTATATGTTCTGTGTGAGAAGTGACAGTCAGGTGGTCACTGGTTAGCAGCCACTTCTCCGAGTGACAATAGTTGTAATTCGGTAGCCCTCCCTTAGCTACCCACGTTGCACTGTGCTGAGCACATGAATGTTGGAAAGAGACAGCTCCTGAAAGACCTTTGCTTAACTAATAGAATACACCAATCTGGTCTCTGAAATGTTCAGGTATTTTAAGCCAATAGGACCAAAGTAAGGCCACAACTAAATGTGTTTTGAGGGGTGTTAGTGGTGGCCCCTTGCTCTCTACTTTTGAACTGAATCACCCACAGAGTGTGGGACAAACCTGGTGAGTAGATTCTCTGTCTGATATGTAATTAGCAACAACTCTAACAACTTTAATTTTTCCGTTTAATGTCTGTGGGTAGCTCTAGTCTCTGTTTTGTTTCATTATTAATCTTTCCAGACATCTAACTGCCAACATAAAAGCCACGCATAGAAATCCCCCAGCATGCCTCTGCAAATGAAACAAAATGTGCCTCCAGTCTGCCTCAAATCCAAAGGCTTTACGCAGTTGATTCCAAGTGGCTCTGTCACAGTGTCACAGAGCTCCCCACAGTACACTGCACAGTATTTTAATCAGGGAGATTCCATGCTGCGGTCGGACCCCAGCACAAGACACGAGGCAACTGTTTTATAAGTCTAGGTTGCGTGAGGTCTGCGTGGAGGAATTTATCCAGGGATGCCTTTCTCTTCTCTAGAAAAGAAAACTTTGAATCCCCTTCAAGAGGTGTTTCCAAGCAAGTCGAGGTTGACCATTAGTGGGTCACGTTCATTCTCCCCACGTCTTAGCGTCTCCGTGCTTCCCTTGGGGGAGGGACTTGTAGGATTATGCTATATTAATACCATCATGGCCCCTATGAATGGAATGTGCCACAAATACACAATGTAGACATGTTTGTTCACAAAAATCTAGAAGCACTGTTCCTGCGATTTACAATGAAACTTGCTTCCTGATATAAATACATAAAGCAGAGATCAGTGACCTCTCGGCTAGGAAGGGAAAGCTATGCAGTTAGATGTGGTCTCATAAGGACAAGGTCTTGGTGAAACCAAATGTCCTCCAGAGAATGAAATATGGTCACTGATACCTTTGAATACTAGCCAATAGGCATTAACCCTTTGGAACATAGTTATTTTTCACAGGCTGCTTGCTCACCTTGGTATACTACTGGTGGGGCTGATTTTAAGCTAACAGAACAAGATAGCTTTCTCCTCAAAATCCAGGTATCTGCCTATGGGGGGATTCTAAATACCACTCAAAATTCAGTTCAAGCGAACACAGGTTTGTTAAAAATGCAAATGCTCAGGCCTCAGCCCAGATGGACTGAGGCAAAATGTCAACTAGGTCCCAGTAGAATGAGTTTCCACATTCTACCAGGTGCTTCTGCTGTACATAAATGTGTAAGCATTAACTCATCCACTCTTCCTCCTTCAGAGCCAGGATCCTCAACTTGGAAAAGAGATGCCTGAGTTCCTGATAAATACCAAATTCTCCAGCCTCCCCTGCAGCCCAGGTCAATTACACTTCTGGAAGCAAATTGGAGGGGCTTCTAGGAGAGCATTTGGGGGAGGGGGGCTCAGATTGGAAGCTCAGTTACTTTGTTCCTTATTCTTTCTGCCTTCTACCTGAATATGGGTGTGAGGAAAAGTATCTCCAATCACCATCTCAGCCTATGAAGCAGCCCCAGAGAAGGAAACACACATGAAAGATCAGAATCTGCAGGTAGGAGCGTGTTCCTGTGACAAAGCTAGTGTGACCGTAACAGCAGTGCCTTTTCTTGAGGTTCCCTTCATACAAGAGAGAAATAATATTTTAGCTTCTTATACATGAGCTCATTTGGGTTTTCAGTTTCATGCCACCCCACCTAATCCTCACTAATCATTGCACTTTAGGTCAGCACAGACGCTGGGTTGAAAGGGCAGGTGTGGAGGTAAAAAGCTTCCCCAGGCCCACAAGGATCCTCACTCACTAAGGAAGGCACATTTCGGATTTCTGGGTCCTCTCCTTTCTTCTCATAAACCTTGAGCAAAACAGACTGCATCTGTAGAAAAGCAAGACTGGGGGACTAACCACTATCAGAAGTTCACAGGGACCAGGGAAGCAGTAGGTGCCCTCTGCCCCTTGGAGGGCTACTGACATTTGCATTATGACAGATTTAGTATCTGTCTTTCCCACTCTGCATAGATAGAATGAGGCAGGGGACAGGAACTGCAACCAGATGCTTCAGCATTGTCCCCCAGGGTTTAGCACCAAAACTAGTTCTTGGTAGGGGCTCAGTAAGCATTTGTGGAAGGAAGGAAAGGATAAAGAAAGGAATAAGGGGAAGGAAAAAAAAAAGGATAAACCGATGAATACACAACAATCTGTTCATGTCTAAACTGACCTTATACTTGTTGTAGTGAATATTCAATCACTGGTCCCAGAGAATGGAGACTCAGTGCTGGGCACATCATCTCCCTCCACAAATTGAACTCGAGCCCTTGTGCTTCCAAGGTAGGTGTGGTACCACTTAAGCTAAATCCCTCGCCCAGTTAGGATGAGTTTGTGAAGAGGTGAGCATTGCTCTGGGCTCCCATACTCCCAATAGCCACATCAGTAACCTCTCCATGTCCTTCCATGCAGGAAATCGGTCCCCGTGTTCCTCCCAGCTGGCTCAGTCAATTTGGAACAAAGAAGAGATCTTACTACCTGCTAATAATCTCTCACCCAAGTTCGTGGAGATTTGTTTACCTTATTTTTATTATTTTCAATGGACTATCATCAACACCAGAGAACCCTGGGAATGGAATTATTCATTACATAACCTCAAACTAATGTGCCATGAACTTCACAAACAGGCAAATATTTTTCATAATTATCTTTAATAAAACAAAAGGTCAAAAACCAGCATCAGGTAATTGCACAATACAGTTGAGACTGTTACAAGTAATGCACTACTCCACAACTGGGCATCATGAAATACATCATGAGTCATGATGAGATTTGCTTAACAGAGAGTGCCTTGTCCCTTTACCCCTCCATGGATGCCATCAGAAATTCCTGGGGGGTAGGACATGAAATGAAAAAGAATAGCCAGGAAAGTTGTACATTATCCCCCCCAAATGACCTCCCACAGAGACTTTTTTTTTTTTTTTTGAGACAGGGTCTCGCTTTGTAGTTCAGGCTGGCCCTGAGCTCACTATGTGGCCCAGGCAACCCTGGAACTCAGCAATCCTCCTGCCTCTGCCTTCCGAGTGCTGGAATTACAGGCATGAGCCACCACACCCGGCACTGTGGCATGTGGTATTGACTGCTGGTGGGCGTGAGTCACCACACCCAACAGTGTATGTGGTTACCGGGGATCAAACTCAGGTCCTTGCACTTGCAAGGCAGGTTCCGGAACCACTGAGCTAAATCTCCAGCCCCCACAGAGACTATTTTTAAAGACATGTTCATCTCAGCAGGAGGGAGACCAGTGAAGAAGTGGCAGGTGATGGCGGCAGACATTCCCTCCCGAGGAAGGCCACAGGCCATGCTCCATCCATCACACAGGCCTGTGTGATGAACGCAATGAGAATTGCCCTTGGTTAGTTAGACAGTTGGTTGAAGATGCCATAAAGAAAATGATGAAGTTCAAGCTTAGAAACCAAAGGGAGTTAACCCAAAGTCATTCCAGCCACCCTTGCCTCTAAATTCATCAGATTTTAAATTCCCAAGATCCATCTTCACAGAAATGCAGTCTCTGACTGCCTCATAAATTTCTTAAGTAGTAGCTGCTCAATGAATTTATTATCCCACTGAAGAATAATGTCAGAAGGGTTGTAGTAATCCCGTATCTACACACTTCTCTTATATCTGGCTGGCCCCTCTATTGCAAATCACAAGAATAAGGGAAGTATATTACTGCTATCTTACAGTCACTCATTATGGGCATGACAGCGTGTTAGTTAATACCTCTAAAACACTGAGATGAACATTAATACACAGTGGTATTATATATATATATATACATATATTTATATACATATACATGTACATTAGAGGGAATCGGGGGATCAAATCACAGCTGATGTCCTCCTTCCCTGTATAAAAAAAAGTCAGGTGAATAAACAGGTGGGGGCAAGAGAACCAGAGTAAACATTTTAATTATTAAAACTGATCTCAAATGGAGGATGGGAGGGTGTCAGACGGCCTTCTCTTTCTCTTTGTTCACCTGCTAATCAAGAGAATGACAGAAAGATAGCCGGACTTCAGTATTTCTCCAAGACTGAGAAAATACTCAGTGGAACCACTGTTACTGTCTCAAAGTTTTGGAGATTTCTGAAAGGGAAAGTATACTGCGCAGCTCTTGAGAATCCTGTGAAACAATTCAGCCAAGTAGTTGTTGCAGACAGATGCTCACTGGCCTGGCCAAGTTCACCTTCATGGGGAGAACTCCTAGCTCGCTGTCCCTCCCATTGCTAGAAAGTTCTGGTGGCTACAAAGCTTCTTTCCCATGGAGTCAAGATTTCAGTCTATTGCTGACCCTTTGCAGGGCAGTTTCTTTTGGGCTCCTTGCCCCTCCCATGCCCCTGCTGATGCTCCAAACTGGATCTCAGGAAAGAACTCTCTCAGAGTCCTGAGTAAAAATATACCTGACATCCATCATATTCTTTCACTCCCATGCTACTGGCCTGAGTTTCAAAAGCCCTGAACGGGAACACACAGCACAGGTGTCTCATGGGACCTGACCATCACAACACATGTGCATCAGGTTTAACTGCTAAAACAAAGAATTTGCAGCTTGAAGAACTAAACTGCACCACCCCCCAAGCCCTGTCACTTTACCCTCACCAGCAAAGACAGTACCAGTCACCCACCATCCCCCACCCCATTTCTAAGAGAGGGGTGCACACCAGCACTGAGATCTATGAGCTTGACATTCAGATTGATCTGCGTAGGAGAGGAAAGTAACCACTCTACCTACACAAAGAAAAGTCCTGACTTGAATGAAACTGCACTTAGTTTGCTAAGTGCCTCCTCCGGATAACAAATTGTGCTTGTATTTCATTTGATTGGGCCCATTTTGGGGACCCAAACACCAAGTTCTCCCAAAATATGCTTAAAATACTAACAATCTTTGCAGCTGCCCTTTAGGAAAGCAAAACCCAAAGACAGTTATACACACTTAGTTTATGGAATACCTAGGCCATAGCATTTCTTTGAACAGAATAAAATGAATAAATATTCTTAAATGTGTTGCCTTATCATCACAGAAAGCCAAGGACACCAGGGTAAAGTCTATCTCTAGAGACAGTGCTCAAATATTTGATTTTCTATATCAGAGTATCTTTGATGCTATTGTGCCAATTTTCCAATGGAAAATATGGTAGGTGATATTTTCAAATGCCAAAAATATACATATCCTGTTCTTCAAGCCCAATATTCAAGTGGTGACTCCAACCTCCAGCCAAGTAGATGTGTTAGGTCACTAGGCTCCTGGGAGGTTTTTGGAGAAGCTGGAGTGTTTCCTCACCCTAAAATTTATTTTGAAAAGGATAAGAGTCTTTGTACTTCAGTTAGGGAAGTACACACTCCTTACTTAGCATGTGCACCCACTGGAGAGTCCACCCGCTGCCTTGGGCTGGGGAGACCTGAAGCCAAGCACACAGTTCTGGGATTCTAAGGCTGGCTCAAGACACCCCCAAATCAGTCACCTGAGAAACATACATATTGACAGCTGAGATGGGCTGTAACCTATGGATCAAAAATCAACTCCTGTGCTAGCCAAGGTCTCCTCGACAGTGAGTGGCAGAACTGTGGCTACATTTAAGTGTCCTGGCCAAGATCCTCTCCATCTCTCCTTTCTCCATCGTTGTTCACATCAGGACCTGTTCTCGAGTCTCTGGCAGTCGGAGTGCAATCAGGCCACCCCCAACCAGAGAAGCAGCGGCTAGGAGGATGGGGACCACTTTGGTTATCCCAACAAAGGAAGCAAAGATAGTGTTTCCCAGGATGGCACCAAATTTGCATAATCCATTGAGGATGCCAAAGGCTGTTGCCCTGCAAAAGAAAGGGGAAAAGTTTTGAATTTCTGGAATTTATCAGAGAAACGAGATTGAATTCTTTCTTTCCTTTGTTGCAAGAACAGAAGATATGAGAGGTAATTTTTTTTCACTAAATGTAAAAGCAACACATTCTCACTGTAGTCAAATTTGAAAGCCCAAAAAAATATAAAGATGTAGGGCTGTCTAAGGCAATCACCACTATTAACATATTGTTATTACCTTCAAAGTTTGTACTTTATCTTTTCAAATATATCTCCTCAGAATGTTTGCAGGTAGTACTTGCTTATTGCAAGATACCAAAATAGTCAAATCCAAAAATACCCCAAAATATCTAAAACAGAAAGCTCTTTGTGGCAGAGACAATTAGTTGTCCGTGCATAGTATTTCTCCAACTGTTAAGACTGCATTTCCCAGACTCCCTTGGTGCAGACTATGGTCATGTGACAGGTTTGGCCAATGGGGTATAAGTCTCAATGGCCTCGTCTGAAAAACAATTTTAGAAGTCATGAAGGGAGCTTGTGCTTTACCATCTTTCATCCTTCTTCCTCCAGTCATGCTTCCTGGAACACAGATGGTCTCATCCTACACATGAATAAGACCATGCAAGGGAAGAAAACATAGGGTCTGCTGTAGACTTCAACAGAACAGAAAAATGAAATGGTACCCCTGCAGGCTATGACTATTTAAGAGTTTCTGCATTCGTGGCAGAACCTAACCACAGTTACTAACCCTCAATCACACTTCTCAGGTATAACTCTTAGCAACCACTTATCCTGTCATGACCTCATCTACACATGGAAACAGTATTCCCAACACCACCTCCCCAAATGAAGTCAAATGGTTCTTTTTCATGCCAGGTTTATCAAGAATGGATGTACATTTTGTATCCAAAATTCTTTGTATATTTTTAGGTATAACCAAACCACACCACACCTTTAATATCAGAAGCCCCTAATCCTAAACTTTCTATTTTCAGTTTTTCCTTACATACTTTTGTATGTGTGCCTTTCAAATAAACTTTTAAATATTTTTTTAAAATTGTCAGAGGGGAAAATTTCATTGGGTTTTGAACATATTGTTGTAGGTTAAAGTAAAACTAAGTAGAATCTGACATTTTTGTAAGATTTATTATCCAAAATGACATGTGTGACATATATTTGAGTCTTCTTTTACATCTCTTAGTAGAGCTTTATGGTTTCATTTATATGAGTTTTTAAATATTATTCTTAGTATTTTATGATTTCTGCTTTACTAAGCAGACATCAATTACAATTTCTTATATATTTTAAAATCTATGTTATTAAACCCATGATATATTTTAAAACTTAAATTTCATTACCGTCCACTTGATCTAATTATTTTATCTTCTAGTTATCTCTTTACCTCATTCTCTTAAGTTTCCTAGATGTATGTCACGTAACATTCAAATAGTAGTCATTTTCCCTCCACATATTTTTTTTGTAAAAGTTAACAGCCCCTGGTTCAGGGGAGAGGGGCTCCAGTGATGGACATTGCGATCTTCCATAGCTGCCCAGCTCCCAGTGTCTGTGTTACTAATGTTAGGACAATCACTAAGGCATTATTCAGAAGAGCGTTTACTCATTTCTTTAATACTTGACATTCCTTTCTGACCTCATGGCCACTTACCTGCTCCTTGGCTCTTGTCACCCACTGTACCCTACCACACCCTGGCCTTCTCCTCGGCCTACACCAGGCCTCATAGGGGAGAAACTCCACAACCTAACAATGACCTGGTGCAGAGAACACCAGAAGGACAAGATGGCCGTGCACAGTGCAGGTTCTAACGAGCAGGCAGCCTCCTGTCCAGAGAACCCAGCAGTCCTAGAGCGAAGCCCAGGGAGGAACTGACCTCTGGTTGGTGGGATAAAGCTCCACTGTGATCACATCCAGAGCATTCCAGGCTGCGATGCTGGTGCCACAGAACAGACATTGCCAGCCAATCATGGCAGACTCACTGTTGCCAAAAAACAGGAAGAAGCAGCACACTGCCGAGATCAACATGGAACCACCTGTGGAGGAAGGTCAAGGGCAAAAAAATGGCATAAAAC
>PVIC010028266.1:0-23322 GCA_004025085.1 Thryonomys swinderianus
AAAAGAGAAATCTACCTAGGCATTTCACATCAAGGGAAATTAATATATTCAGTGGGCTACAAAAGTTTGGAAAGTGTGGAGCTTGAACGGAGAAGGTGACGTCACTCATATCGAATCTGAGTGAACGCACTAGTAAGATGGATGGTACTCTATGGCTATACCTGTGTGAGCATAGGTCTGGTACCTTGATTCTAAGCAAGAAGCATGTATGCCCGTCCTCTACTGTTGCTATAGCAACTACCTCCACTACAGAAACTATTATTAATATTGCAAGAGCCTACAGTAGACTACTTTGCGGCTGTGGCAGTCACCATTACTTTAGGAAACTGCTCATCTAGATTAGCCAATGATCTTGAAGTGGTCATTGCTGGACACAGAAGTAGAAAACCAGCTTCTTTCTTGCATCTATCATCTAAATCTCTGGCAGCCTTCAGTAGAAATCATTTGGCAAGGGAGTTTGGGAAATAGTTTTCAAGCTTCTAACTGACTATGAAGAAAGTAGTATAGATGAACAAGTATGTTCTGACACCAAAGTTAAGTACCTTAAATAGTTCATCCATATTTTAATTACTTTTCTCATTGCTGAGATAAAATACCTGATGCCCAAGTTTAGGGGAGGAAAAGTTTATTTGGATTACAGTTTGTCGTAGCAGTTTCAGTCCATACTTGGCTGGCTGCAAGGCAGGTTGGCTTGGCAGATATGGAACACAGAGGCGAAATAGTTCATGGTGGGCAAAAGGTAGCAAAGCAAGCAGGAGCAAGAAAAGCTTCCTTTTGTCCCTTACATTATAGCCAGACTAACAGGATTAGGGCAGAACTAAATCAATCAGTGGACTGATTTAGTAGTCACCCACCCTTAATCCTAGCACCCCTGAATCTAGCATTGCACCTTAAATCACTTACACATTCTAGTTTCATTCAGCTCTGAAAAAGCTCCACCCATTATGACCGTATCAGGCTTTGGCAGTACATCTAGACATAACCATAATAATCTATTTGGCTATTGCTCTTCTCCCCTTGTTTGTATCACCACGAACACAGGTTAGGTAGAACCCTTACAGACATTGGCATAGGGAAAGATTTTATGAAAAAAAAAAACCTCTACAGTATGGGAACTAGCAGAAGAAATAAACAACTGGGATGTCATCTTTTTTAAAAAAGCTTCTGCAAAGGAAGAGAAACCACCAGCAGAGTGAACAATCTACAATATGGGAAAAAATTTTTACCAACTGCTTCTGAGACAAAGGGATACTATCTACAGTATATAAAGAACTAAAAGAATCAGCCCTCCATATTTAAAGCCTTATTAAAAAATGGGCATCTGAAATGAACAGACACTTTTCAGAGGAAGAAATGAAAGCAGCCAGGAAACACATGAAGAAATGTTCAACATCCCTAGTCATTTGAGAGATGCAGGTGAACACAACACTGAGACTCCATCTTACTCCACAAAGAATGACTGCTATCATGAAGTCAAACAAAAAAGGCTGGAAAGGCTGTGGGGAGAAATGAGCCCTTCTCCACAGTTGGTGGGAATGTAGACTGGTGAAACCACTGTGGAGATCAGTGTGGAAATTCCTCAAAAACTAGGTTTAGAGGTCCCATTTGACTCTGCTATTCCCTTGTTAGGTATATACATGAAAGAATTAAAAGATTCATATCAGAGTGACATAGGTGCACCCCATATTTATGGCAGCTCAGTTTGTGATAGCTAAGTTTTAGAAACAACCCAACAGGAGACTGGATAAAGAAGATGTGTGTGTGTGTGTGCGCGCGTGCTTGCGCTTGTGTTTTAAATAAAATGGAGTATTACTGTGCCATAAAGAATGATAATTTTGTGTCATTTACACTCAAATGGATGTATCTTGAGGATGTACTCATAAGTCAAATAAATAGGTCACAGATGTGTAAGTACCATATCTTTTTTTCTGATATGATAAATTTAAGGTAAAAATGAATTCTAAAATATATGATATATATTGTGAAATAGAAAATGTTCAAAAGGAAAAGGTGGTAGGGGTAAATAAAGAAAGGAAAGAAAAAATTTGATGGTGAAAAAGAGAAACAAAGCTTATGTATATAGAGAGTGGGGGTCATAGGGGGGCAGGGGAATGGGAAAAAATGAGAATTAATCATGTCATGCACTGGTACAAATTTTCCATGTTGTTTGTGATCATGATGTGTATATAAAGTGTACCAATAAAGAATTAATTTTAGGGCTGGGGATTTAGCTCAGTGGTTCCAGCACCTGCCTAGCAAGCGCAAGGTCCCTGTTTCAATCTCTGGTAACCACATACAACTATATTGTGACTCACATCCATCAGCAATCAGTACCACATACCACAATGCTGGGCATGGTGGCTCATGCCTTTAATCCCAGCACTCGGGAGGTAGAGGCAGGAGGATTGCTGAGTTCAAGGTTTGCCTGGGCTACATAGTGAGCTCAGGGTCAGCCTGAACTACAAAGTGAGACCCTGTCTCAAAAAAAAATTAAAAAATAAATAACTTGCTTCTGAAAATAACAGCTTTAAGCAGAAAAAGACATATTGGTTTCTCTGAATCCAAAGTTGGTGTTCTTTCCATTCTGTAATATGTTCCTAGAAACCATTTGTCAGAGAGTCTGGAAAATAATATGTGCTATTATCTCTGTTTCTTCTCTGCAAATGAATCTTTTTGTCTAGATCTTATACTCTCAGTGACTTCTTTTAAGATTGTGCTATACAGTGTATTAACTGTTGTTATTTTTATTTTGTTATGAAATTTTGTTTTAGTTTTTATAGAAGAAAGTTTTTGATAGTTTCTCCTCTATTAATGTTGTATCTACTTGTATTATTTTAAGATAAAAATCTAAAAGAAGAAAAATAAGATTCTAGAGCCGGGCGTGGTGGCTCACGCCTGTAATCCCAGCACTCAGGAGGTGAGGCAGAAGGATTGCTGAGTTCGAGGCTTGCCTAGACTACATAATGAGCTCAGAGCCTGCCTGAACTACAAAGCGAGACCCTGTCTCAAAAGGAAAAAAAAAAAAAAAGATTCTAGAATTTGAGATTTTTTGGCCTCATTCCATTTTAGACTCATCAATCATTATTCAAGTATGTTGATGGGATGCCTTGACATAACTGAGGTTCAAATTATATAAGAATAAAGAAAATGCAGCAGCACAGTAAGAGGCAACCACAGTGAAAGGCACAAATTGGTTGGGTTTGTTCTCAGACCTGTCATTTTTCAGTTGTCTAACCTTCAGCAGCTTTTGAAATATATTAACATCTCAGTTTTTCACCTGGATAATGGTAGCAATGATACTCCTCATCTTACATAGTTAGTATGAAGAACAAACTACTTGATCTATGTAGGGCTTAAAGAATAGTGCCTACTTCAGAGGAAATTCTCAATAAATCTAGTTATTATCATTATATTTAGCTTATTTCATTACTAAAATACTTAAAAGACAGAGTATTATCTTCTGTACTTTCCTCAAAACCATTTGTATCTATTGTGCTCTCAAGAGAGGTAGATACAAAAACTCCAAAAATAAAAAGTGAGAGAGGTCCCAAGTGTTTTGAAGGAAGAGGAGAGTTGAGGGAAGAAAAGATGGGATGAGGGGGAAGGCCCATCTTAAAATAAAACTCAATGTGGCTGTGGATGTAGCTCAGTGTCACAGAACTTGCCTAGTATGTTTAAGGCTTCCAGCTCCAGAACCACCCCCCCCCACACACAAAGAAAAGTAAAAGAAAAAAACTGTCTGTACTCAATATGTATAGGTTTTTTTTCTTGTCGTTATTTCTTAATACAGGATTACAACTATTTACATACTATTCATATTGTATAAGACATAAGTTATCTAGAGATGATTTAGAGGGTAGGAAAGGATATTATATGCAAATATTTTTGGTATCTGTGTGTGCATGTGGGGGTGGGAGTGCTTTCCGGTTATTTAGGAATGACTATTTTGTGTTAGGTGTTACTTGCTTCTTGGTATTTCCTATGACTTCAAAAAACACACATCTTTGAAACTTTAGGTTACCTAAGATGACTGTTAGAAGTATTCACAAACTATAGAAATGATCCCTGAAAGTATAACTTTTGTTGTAAGTATTCAAAAAGAATGATAGCTTTCATTTATCAAGCAGCTGTTCTGTTTCTAGAACACATCCCAATTCCCTTGATTATCCCACGAGAGAGGTTCTAACATTATCCCCTTTCACACAAGGGAATTGACATACAGAGAAGTTAGACAACTTGCCTCATACAGGAACATCCCCTAAGAAAAGCAGAAGTAAATCCTGGTTTTTCTTATACCATATTCTTGAGGGAATCCTCTTTGAAAGAGTAACAGAGGAAGAAATGAAGGCGGGTTGCTGAACATTTTGTTATGGGAGGAAGAAATGAAGGTGGGTTGCTGAACATTTTGTTATGGGTACTCAGGCAATTGGTTGATGGGGAAAATATCAAGCAATGCAACATCCTTCCTGTTTCGGTGGGGCCCAGTGTTTTCAAATGTTTTGGTGTGAACACTCTGAGTGAGTAGGTGCATGTATAAGAAAATATGTGGGTATAACAATGTAATTGCTTCCCTGGACAATCTGATGACCTCTGTTTCTAACTTAGTCGGAAATTCTAAATTCACCAAATGTGCTGGGGACACATAAGACACAGAAGAGTTTGGCCCACCCTAGTCCAAGGCGAAAGGATGCCCTCTCTGCTAGTCCTAAGTCTGTTTTATTATTCATGGTAACTTGCTTCTTGCACAGATAGGGTTAGGAAGGTCAGTGCAGCTTTAATATGTTGAATTGGGAGATGGCATAGGCTGGAGATGGAGCCTGTCACACCACAGTGATTCTTATTGAGGGGGTTTGATTTGATATTAATATTAATTTGATGTTTTTTCTCATCTTCAAGAAATTTGTTCTACCTAGATAGGAGAATGCCTGAAAGCTAGCCCCATGCAAAGCAGCAATATATACATTGGGTTTTATGGTGGAGATAGAGGAGTTGGGGGCAAGAGGAGAGAGTAATAGGATTATCAATGTTCCTCAGTATGAAGATCTACCATAGATATTTAGGAAAGCATTAAATAAGTTCTGGAATGAAATCGGTTCTGTTTCCACTCAAATGTATAGTTTCCAAATATGTTTACGTATTTAAAAATATAAGAACCAGTACACAGGGAAGGACATGCCAAGAAAGTTATTTTTCCTACTCCCAGTGTTCCTGCCAGTGGTCTTCAGCCTGGCTTCCCATTAGCATCCCCAGGGGAGCCTTTACAATGCTGTGTGTACTTGGACAAGAGGCTGGATTCACTGAAGCAGAGTCTTTGAAGTTGATTCTGAGCACAAATGTGTCCAGAAACTCCCCCCGTGTGATTCAACCTGCTAGTGAAGCAAATGGGATGAACTTTCAGAGAAGGCACCCTCTGACACCCTCCTCCCACTCACCAAGATGGCAGGCATGGGCTGTTTTGAGCAGGCATGAAAAGCAAGTGTTAAATTCTGGGTGGCTTATCTACTTCTAATGCCCTGTAACAGAATCATCTAGAGGGCTCGTTAATCTTTGAGATCTTTGGGTCCCATCCAATAGTTTCTAAATCCAGTGGGCCTTGAGTAGGGAGTGAGAATCTGCATCGGTACGCAGTGCCCAAGCGACTCTAATGCTGGGAGCTTGGGAGCTGTATACTGAGAACCTCTGGCAAGCACAGATGAATGTTCTAGAACATTCTAGTCCACTGGGTTATGAAAACTGTATGACACTAAATACCTTCTCTAGTTTGGCTTCCAGTTGGTAAAAATTCATTCTCACCTGGCTGCTGACACAGCAGCTGAGCTCAGAGCAGCATCCCTTGGGCACAAACAGGGCATTCCATCCTTTTTGAGCCTGGTAGTCAGATGTTGTTGGTGCTTGCCATGATAGAAACAGCCCAGTGTCTTAGTTTGTTGTAAACTCCATCTCAGATCATACCTGGAAATGGCAATTGCAGGAAAGCCTAGGGAGAAATGGTTTTGCTGTTGTAATGATAAACCAAAAAAGTTACTTGAACGAAAAAAGTAGCCGCTAGAATATCAGCTACTCAAAGGAAGGGTTGCATTCTTTCTCATCCTCAGCACAGAGCCTGGGAGAGAGGGGGCACTCATTGCAATTTGCTAAAAAGAATTGTCACCTTGTGTTTCCCTCATACCAAAACCTGACCCTATCACACTCCTGTTTTTGCTGAGATCAAGTAGAGCTGACCTCTATTGGCACCGGAAAGTCCACAAGTCCTTCACTAGGAAAACCAGTGTCTGTCCCTCATTTCCTATCTGAGTCACTTTCTCATTGCTAGACCCAATATCTAACACCCATAATTTTAAAAGGAATGGTTTGTTTAGGCTCACGCCTTCAATCCATAGTCAGCTGGCTCCAAGGCAGGAAGACACTGGTGGAAGAGTTTGTTGCAGAAGAAAACTGCTCAGTTCATGGCTGAGAGAGGGAGGGAGGTAAGAAGGGAGGCAAAGAGAGAAAGAGAGAGGGAGAGACAGACAGGCAGATTCTTCCAACCAGACCCCAATTCCCAATAACTAGTCAGCTATAGCACCCACATAATTCAATAACCCCCAAAGGCTCCCTCATGAGCAATGAGGCCTTTAGATATTATTGATCTAGATTACAACAATTCCTCCCCCAAATCCCCGGCTTCTACTTTCTCTGCCCCTGCAGCTGTAACAGAGCATAGGTCTTGTTCTGGCCAGGAGTTTGGTATACATAAGGCACTTCGAGGCTGATGGTGAAGACCCGGTAGAGCCCTGGGTGTTTTCCAGGCTCCTTCATCTCTTCATGAATGTGAAGAGGGCCTTGCTTCCTTGTGAGGAGATAGCAGTACTTCAGGGTGGAAGTATTCTGGATTTCTAAGGCACTCATGTAGGGCAACTGTTCTGGAGAGCTGCCTGGACTTACATGAGCGAGAATTGAAATTGTGTTCTTGATCTTGAGGTTCAGCTTTGCCCCAGGACTTCAGATTTTCACCTTGGGGTTAGACTCAGAATGAAGTCCATTTAGGCACAGTTGATTTGCTCCATGAAAAACAAGAAATAGTGTAAAGTTACCATTGTCTTGTTGTGTGGTGACTATTTGCTCCTGAGAGGAAATGAAGCTCATTGTGCAGCTTCTCCCTAGATATACACCTTACACTGGAACTTTATCATGAGACCTAGGAGAGGTGGGGATTTCAGTGGTTCAAAGATGTTTTAGGTTTTAGTGATCATATTGACACGTGGAGAGAGTTGGTGGAGTGCAGGGTCCTTCTTATCAACCTTGAAATCTGATATACTTTGTTGTGGTTTGTATCTAGATGTCCCCCAAGAGCTTCCTGTACTCATAGGTGGGGCTTTTAGGTGGTGATGGGTTTTAGAGCTGACTAGCTGTTGGGAGGATCTGGTCACCGGAGAAAGTGGCCTGGAAGAGTTTATTTACTTCCCCAGCTCCTCCCTTGGCCCCTCTCTGTTTCTCTGGGGCCATGCCCCTCTGCCATGTCACCTTGCCTTCAAGCCAGCCAACTAGGGACTGGAACCTCTACAAACTATGAGTCAAAATAAATCCTTCCTCCTTTTAATTTTGGTTGTTGGGTATTTTGTCTCAGCGACAAAGAGTAACTAAGACAGACCTACTTATTAGGGTTACCTTGAAATGCAATCTTATTTTTCTTTGTAAGATGGCAAGATAATTAAGAAAAATAAGAGAATGCCCCATTTGTAGCAAAGCCAATGAATGTGGTATCCTTTTCCTCAATCCTGAAACAGAGCTGCTAACTAAATATTACAAGTCGCTTTGTCAAGAAGGTGAAGTAATTTACTGAAAATCATACAGCCAGCAGGTGGCAGAGCCAGGATCCTCCTTGTCTTAGAAGGTAGGTGTGTGCATCACCTTTCTGTACTTGAGGAAGGAGAAGATCGCACATCTTTGGCAGAAACCTGAAGATTTAGCATGTACAGTAAGCAGTTGTTAGCAATTGCTGGAAGGGGATGCAGCTGGCTTCTCCTGAGGCCTGGAGCTAGGAGTAACCTCTGAGATCCCACTCTCCAGCTCCTCCTTTGACTACTGCCCCATCTTGTTTGCTGATTTATAACGCACGAGGGCAAGATAGCCTTGCTTCTTTCCTTCCAGCCAATCCCTCTCTGCAACCCAAAGTTGCTACTGCCAGGAGTCCTGAGGGAAGGCTCCTGTGTCCAGCATCCTGATGGCTATAGGAACTTGGACATGCTGATCATTGCCCTTGTATCTCATCCCACCTCAGACTGTGGACCTCTTCACCCTAGGTAGGAATGGCCTCGGTCTTTTGGGTACCAGAGGGTTACTACCACTGTTTATCTGCGTCATGGTGTGAAGAAGGAGGGGAAACCTGCCCTGGGACACACTGCGTCTGCTGAGCAGGAAAAGCTGGTAGCAAGAGAGGCTAGGATTTGGGGAGAAAGGAAACCTAATTTACATATAAAGGAAATAAATTTTTATAAATCGCAAGGTACAAATTACAGATGCTCATGTTCTATAAATGCTTGTTATAATAACCCTACTTCTGATTTTCATCTTGCTTCTATTAAATTAATAGTATTTTGCACTGCTTCCCATTACAGGATTTCAGACTTAGTGTTCTTTCTAAATGGCTGTGTGGTTCATCCCGCACTTATACTGTATTTGGCTAAAGTAGACTTATACTGATGTATGTTTATATCATTGCAGGGCTTTTTGCTATTCCAAATAATCTTGCAGTGAACATCCTTATGCATGATTCTCCCCTTCTTCTTCTTTATTTTTAAAAGTACATTTGTGAGTATAGCTTGAGGATAAATTTCTAGAAATGTAATTGGTAGGTCAAAGTGTATGTTCTGTTTAAATATAAATAGTTATTGGTAAAAGTAGAGGCTTTAAAATGTACACAGTCACCCTTATTAATCTTCTCTTCCCCATTATGTTTTATGAGTGTGTTGCCATGCTTAGAAAGATATTCCCTCTACAAAAAAATTCCTTCTTGTGCTTTCATGATTTTATCTTCTAAATTTTAAATCTTTGCTCCGTCTGGAATTCAAGGTAATGTATGGAGTGAAATAAGGCTTGAGTTTTATTTTCCTCAAATGGCCAGCCAGTTGTCTCAATAATATTTACTAAAAAATCTACCTTTTTTTCTTACTGACTTCAAATGTACAAACTCATATAAAAAAACTCCCACATGTACTGGGCCCTTTTAAAAATGTTTTGTCTTTACTGGTACATTGTCTTAAAGAATCTAAGCTTGAGTCATTTATACTCAAATGGACCTACCTTCAGGACATACTCATAAGTGAAATAAATGGGCCCTTTTTTTTTTCAATGCTCTGCTCCGTTCCATTTACTCTTTTGTCTAACCCAAGGCAAGTGTTAATGTTTGTAGTTGTATTATATATTTTATATTTGAGATAGTATCTCTCATTGCTCTTCCTTTGTAGAGATTTTTTCTAGCTATTTTCAGCTATTTTACAGGCAAACTTAAACATGACTTTGATGAGTAACAAGTGCTACGTGTTTTTTTAGGTCGGAAAACTGAATGTGGAGGTCCACTTAGGAGGAACGAGCCTCCTTTATTTCCTACTTGCTAGGAAGGCACTCCTTTCTATTTGTTAAATTTTTTGTTTCCCTTCAGATAAGTGAAACTTTTACCCCATTTGTTGATCTTTCATGTTTATTTTAAAGTTTATTCTAATTTGAAGGAATTGAGAAGAAAAAATAATTTTGGTTACAATATTTAATGCAATATTTTAATCTAATACATTTTCTAACTTGTTATGAAAGCAAATTACTTTTTATAATAACTTTAACCATCTTTCCTAGTGTTTCAATATATTTCAATTGATTCTCTTGGGCTTTTCAGATACATAGTCATAGAACCTAAAAATAATGATACATCATCTAGCCCAGTGGAGTTTTGTAGGAAACGGATATTAAATTTAATATTGGCTTTTGAAGTTTGCATTAATATACGCACATATATACCATTGTCATATTTGTACATATTTACATTTATAGATACAAATGTCTTTGTACACTAATCATTAAGCAAGTCCATGCATTTATATTTTGCTGAGTTGTTATAATTCACATTAAGTTTTGTGAATTATTTTTTTCTATCTATTGATTCACATTATTTTCATCATTCATTCATTATATTAATAATGAAATATGTGAAAAGATTTTTCTATTCATTAGCTTCCCCAGCATTCCTGAATGAAATCTATTCTTTTCATGAGTTCATTAGCATTATTATCTTTTCTTTGCTAACATCTTATTTGGATTGGTTATCCACAGAACAATTAGTCAGCACATTATTTTGTGCTACCTTTGGCATACTTTCATAAATATTTTTGTAGCTCTTTTACTAAAATGAATTTGGAAGCCTAGTTGGTCTGGAAATAAAAGTATATGCTGTGCTGAAGACAGAAGATAGATGTTCAAATTTAAGGAGCAACATGTTCCTAAAACCAGTCCTTGGTTGCATGCATGTGTTTATATGTGTTGTATGTGTATGCATGTTCTGTTTATTATTATTCAGCTGAGCTGTGTTCTCCAAACTCTTTGAACTTTCCCTTTGAAATGTAAAAATAAAATTGAGCCTGTACTTTCAAATGTTTACTTACTTATGAGTAGTGATAGGAAAATATATAGTTATATGTACATAAACCCCAAGAGAACCCTTATATGTTTATCATTAAATTCAAGGAAGTTTTCTAAAGCATTATGTTGTGTCTACCAGAACTTGAACACCATTAAGTTTTAAAATAATAGTATAAATTAATAGAATAAATAATCTTTTTTACAATTTCAAGTTTTTGGGTTATCCTGGGGATTGAATCCAAGGCCTTTACAGTGAGTTACATTGCCACCTTTAAAAAATTTTTTTTCTGTTCCTTCTGCCTCTTCATCTCAGAGCGATGGAATTATAGGTGTGTACTATCACACCTGGCTTCAGTTTTGCTTTTTATGCCTTCTGCTTGTCAGAGCTGATTATTTGTTTGATCTGAATTTACAGCTACTGGTGAGCTTGTCCAGGAGGTACGGAGTTGAGCTTGTTTTCCTGTTGCATGCACATGGTTGAATGATTAGTAACTAGATTATGGACTAGATTAGCCTATAATTCTGTTTACCCAGGAACATATCTGACTAAAGTGTCTGATAGAGGAGATGCCGCTATGAACCCAATGGGACATTCATTTTTTTTTTTAAACAGGGATTGGTGAAACATCTATCTGAAAAATAATACTGTGACAAGTGTACCAGTAAGAGTCCCGTTATCAAACCCAAATATTAAAAGGTTCATTTTTCTTATAGTTTCAGATTTGAGTTAAATATTATTTAAATATTATTTGTATTGCATTTGACTCTGCTATTGCCCTGCTGGGGATATACACAAAAGAATGACAAGATTCATATCACACTGACATATGTGCACCCATGTTTATAGCAGCTCAGTTTGTGATAGCTAAATCTTGGAAACAACCCAAATGCCCATCAACTCTAGATTGGATAAGATGTGTGTGTGTGTTTAAATAAAATAGAGCATTACTCTGCCATAAAAATGATGATCATGAGTCATTTATACTCAAATGGACGTACCGTAAGGACACGCTCATAAGTGAAATAAATAGGTATGATATGTAAATACCATACCTTGTCTTTGGTATGAAAAACTGAAGATGTAAATGAGTTCTAGAATGCATGGTAGATATTGTGAAGCCGTAAATATTCAAAGGGAAATGGGGTTTTGGGGTAGGTAATGAGGGGCAAAAAATGTGATGGTAAAAAAAAGGAAACAAAGCTTGTGTATATAGGTGTGGGGATTGTAAGGGTGGGTAAGGGAAGGGAAAAAATGAGAATTAAGTCATGTCATATATTGGTACAAATTCTCAATGATAAGGATAACCATGATGTGTATATATAATGTACCAATAAAGATTCAAATTTTAAAAAATAACCAATGAAAGGGTGATGAAGAGGAATTGATGGAATTGAAGACTGTAGTTGGTGGATGTGCTTTGATGAAACCCAGATACTTCATTACTTCATTGGGATGGGGTCAGGGTGGAGGTGCTTGTCACTGAGGAAGGGACACAGCGGAAGATCACGAGAACCACCTGGGTGCTTCTTGTCCTAAAGTTGATAGCCGAGTCCCCGAAGGTGCATAAGACCACCCTGGGAGAGATGTGAAGCAGAAATAAGCAGTCAGCACCATGGAGACACCAAGGTTAGAGGCAGAAAAGCCTCAAGTACTTGGAAAAGGAAGGCAGTGTGGCAGGCTTCATGGAAGTCTGAGCACCTTGGTCAGCACAGTGCAGTACGTGTTCCCTGAGTTGGGAGCCCCTTTGTGGCTCCTCAGATCCTATTAGGAGCATAAAGGTGACTGAGCTGGATGGGCAGCTCGTGCAGGCCTTAGGCATGTGGCCACGATCTGCAGAAGCCAAAGGAGACTGTCTAATGAGGATCATCAGTCCGCACCTCTGTGACAGTTCTGCCACCTTCTGAGATGTGCCTGGATCCTTCCATCTCTTGAAAATTCTGTTTTGTTGACACAACACATAAATGTAGCTTTGTGAGGAGAATCGTAATCTTGTGACAATTGTTCCTCCAGATGTTCTATGTTTTCTTTTGTTTTAAATACTTGCTAACTGTACAGCAACTGGAGGGTTTTAAATGGTAGAGTTATAATTTGCAAGAGGGTGATATTATATAATTTGCTTTGAAGTGGTTCCACTTATGACTTACAAATTTTTGGGTAAGTCACTTAGCTTCCCCAAGCCTCAGTTTTCTCAACTGTGCAATGCAAAAGATATTGTTATGGTGAGCTTTCATAAAGATCATGTAAAGCTCTTAGCATACTAAGTGCTAGATCATCATTAGCTGGTGTCAAGCAAGAGTGATGCTGACTGAAAGACAGCACTGGTCAAGCGGACACCAGGAAGGGGGCCTGGCCTCTGGTCAGGACCAGAGCTCATCATTCTGGGATCCATGGGACCGTGAAGATGGAGAAATTTCACCCCTTTTGTTGAGTGAATTCCCAGTCTCCCCCATTTTTACAGTAGTCCTTCACACAAAGTTGCTGTTTTACTTATATGATTGATAGCTGAGTATTATACCTTTTCCCAAAATGGGAAATGTAGAAGAGGATTGAGATCTTTGTGAAATAACAAAAGATGTGATATTTTCAGGTTGAGCTAATTCTGTATATCTATTCTTTCAGTAAATCAGTAAAGACCTTTTATTTGGATTCAGGATAGAGAGAAGATATCAGGTGCCAGAAGCCAAAGAGGTGTGTCAGAAAAAAGTTCAAAACTGGGAATACTCTAGAGTTGATTATTAAAAATAGAATGGGGAAGGATGGTACTGCTCCATCTCCCAGGTTCACTGGGATTCTAGGGGAGCATAGTTTGAACATAATGTTTGTGAAAATATTGTACAGTCTTCATGATATTATGTTTTTATGGTATTTATTTTTGTTATAGTGAAATACACACATAGTAAAAGTTCCCATTAGTGATTTAAAAAATGTGTAATTCATTGACAGTAAGGTGTGGAATTCAGTACAATAATGTTGTACAGGCATCATCACTCTCTAGTCCCAGAACTTATCTGTCACCTAAATGGAAGCCCTAGATCCATTAAGCAGTCACTACTCATTTCACCCTCTCCCAGGTCCTGCCACCTGCCATGATGTTTTCCATATCTATGGATTTGCCTAGTCTGGGCGTTTTATGCAAATGGAGCCATACGCTTATGATGCCTTTTAAAATAGGAATAACTCAAAAAGTCTTCTTATTAAAAGTGGAAAGATTAAAGGTGAAGAATTGTGATGTGCTCTCCCTCCAAAGACCCCACTAAAGGAATAACACATGTAAACCAAGAAGGATGAAGAGGTGGGTGGAAATATCAATGACCAGCAACTTCAACACGTTTTTATATGCTGGAAAGAAAATACAGCTTGCAGTGTGCACTGAATATAAGGGTAATTTGCCCTTACTATTCTAGGGAGACACCTGGGGACACTACTTAAGTACTGGAGTCAAAGAGCTAAACATGGGGGATTAACCCAGAAGATGAGCTCCTACCAGCCAAACCCTACCCTCCATCAGCTGTCACCTCATCTGCAGAATGTTGCTGCCCATGAGTCACGCCGCCCTGGAGAATGGAAGCTGCCCTTGCACAGTCCTATGTGTTGACACCTGGGTATGTCCTATCCACAGCTACTCGGCCTCAAGCAGGGCCACCAAATGGCCAACCATTCCGAGTGACCCTCTCTTCTAGTCACTTTCTCCTGCCACACAAACATAAATGATGAAGACTCACCTAACATTTGAAGAAGGCTTCCAGCAGAAATAAAGATGAGCCAGAGCATACAAAAAGAAGGTTCCTCTGAACAAGAGGTATAACTCAGGGAATAGCCAGAATTTAAAACAAAAACAAGTCAAGGCCAGAGACTTAGCTTAGTGGTTCTGGCAACTGCCTAGCAAGCACAAGGTCCCTGGTTCGATCCCTAGTAACCACATACAACAATACCACAACCAGCAGTCAGTACCACATACCACCATGCTGGACATGGTGGCTCATGCCTGTAATATCCAGGGAAGCAGAGACAGGAAGATTGCTGAGTTTGAGGCTTGCTTGGGCTACATAATGAGCTCAGGGCCAGCCTGAACTACAAAGTGAGACCCTGTCTGAAAACAAAACAAAGCAAAACAAAAACAACACAAAAAACCAACCAAACAAAAAAACCCCCAAACAGTCAGTATTCAAACTGGCTTCAGTTGGCATCTCCAAAACATTAGAGAAATGAATGATAGCCACAACAAAAGAAACTCTAAGAGAACAAGAATAGTTCTTCCAAATTAAAAATGTTGTCAAATAAAAACTTGAATACATGTTATAAGATAAAATAGAGAAACTTCATAGAAAGGAGAGGAGAATGACAGTGAGATTGAAAGTACAGAACAAAGCAAAGAATGGATAGAAAAAATTTGATGGTAAAAGGAATAATCAGAAACAAAACTTATGTATATGGGGGCAGGGGGTTGAAGGGAGGGGAGAATGGGCAAAAATATAAATAAAGTTATATCATGTACAGGTACAAATTCTCAATGAGAAATGTGATTATAATGTATTTCTAAAATGTACCCGACTTATTATTGAAAAAAGTAAAGAAGAAACAAAGGAGCTAAGGATCTTGCTCAGTGTCACCGCACTTGCCTGGCAGTCCTGAGTTGTACTTGCCTGAGTTTAATCCCTGGTACCAGGAAAAAAACAACAAAAAAAGACCAATCTAATACTAATCCAGTAGGCCCAGCACCTGATCAGTGGTTGTTCTGAATGGGAATTCAGAGGAGAGAGAGAGGGAAGAATATTATTTTTAAAATACAAGAAAACATTCTAGGATGGAAAGATAAATGTAGAGACTTTTATTTAAAATCTACTAATTATCAGAAATAATCAAGATCCCCTCTCAAAACATTTCAGAAACCCAGGGATAAAAGACATCCTAAAAGAATCCAGAGCAGAAATAGAAAGGGATGAGCTTCAATTTCCCCACAGCAGTACCATACACTAGAAGACAACAGTGCTGGGTCTTCATCATTGAATGGAGTGTTTTTTTAAAATTATCTTTATTGGTATATTGTATATACACATTATATCATGATCACACTTGATATTGGGAATTTGTACCAGTACATGGCACAATTTAATCCTCATTTTTTCTTGTTCCCCTACCCACCCCACAACCCCCACTTCCTAAATACATACGTTTTGTTTCCCTTTTTTTATTACCATCACATTTTTCTTTACCCCTCATTACTCACACCCCCACCACATTTCCCTTTGAATATTTTCTGTCTCATGATAACCATCATACATTCTAGAACTCATTAACATCTTCGGTTTCTCACACCAGAGGGGAAGGAAATGATTTTCAAGCCAGAATTCCACAGCTAGTCAGACCACCGATTGAACATCAGGAGGAAAAAAATTACGATTTCACACATGCAAAGATATGGATCATTTTTTTAGGGTGTGGGTGTAAAAGTACAAATATAAATTTATTGTAAAGTAAATAAAAAGAGAATCATATCTCCCATTAAGAAAGTGGGCAGCACACGAAGTCCAAGTTTGGGTGCATTTTTATACACACAGAAGTTACTTCTGGAGTTCAGTGAATTCCAGAATTATAATGATCATAATGCTTTATGTAGAAGTTTCTTTGGAACTACAAAATGTCTTGCGGTCCCTTTTACATGGTCAATGTATCCCCAAAGGCTTTATTTTTAAAATTGAGTTTATTGGTACATTTGATACATACATTATGATCACATTCAACACTGACAGTTTGTACTTATACATGACACATTTGATTCTCATTTTTTCCCATTCCCCTGCCCTTCCTACAACCCCTCTCTCCTATATACATCAACTTTGTTTCCATTTATTGTTTTTACCATCAAATTCTTTTTCTTGAGGCCATACTCATTAGTGAGATAAATAGGACACAGATGTATAAATACCATATCATTTCTCTAGTATGAGAAACCGAAGGTGTAAATGAGGTCTAGATTATACAATAGGAATGGTGAAATAGGAAGAAAATATTCAAAACGTCATTGGGTTTTGAATTCAAGTTGTTACCTGTGCTTAAGTGGAACTGGGAGACAAACAAGGTGGTCAAGATCCTAGGGCAGAGAGAGTAGAGTCCACCCAGCAGGACAGGCTAGGAATAGTACAAGAGAGCACTGGAAGCGGGGTGTGTGTATGTGTGTGTGTGTGTGTGTGTGTGTGTGTGCGCACATGCGCACATATCCGTGCTTGTGTACAGGGAAGAATCCATCAGGAAAAATGGGATTCAATACAAGACTGGATATGTTAGTGACATAAAGTCCTGCCATGAGTACGGTGATGACAGATGGCAGGAAGTGAGGTGGGCAATTGGATGAGACCAAACCAGACACTCTCTGAGGGAGGAAATGCAGTCCTGTACAGCCCTTTACTTTGCAGAGGACAAATTTACTGTGTCATAATGATGTAAACTACCGATTATTGATTTAACAAAAATGGTGAAATAACTGTATTAGGAGGATGTGGACAGTGAGGAGGGGAAAGCCTAAGAGAGTTAAGTAACCATCAATCTTAACACCATAATCAATAGATAATGTTGACAGTGGATAAATCAGGAAATAATAGTGGGAGCACATTATTGCAAAATGTAGGAGAAATCAGTAGAAGAGAACACCTTAACGATGTTAAAAGTGCTCGCATCAGGGGAACAGGAATGACGGGTAGAACAGGCTTAAGATGAAGGACATTGTTTCCTTTTTTTGACAAAATACAATTTCTAAAACAGGGGCATGCATTACATTGATAACAATAAAACAAATAATAAAAAACAACTCAAGCTGAAATATGAGAAAAACAATATGTAAATGGCATTTGGAAACCAATTTACTTATGATTAAGATAGCGATGCTATATAACTGTACACAATTTTTTAAAAATTTAAGTCTAGTGACAAATGAAGAATGGTTTCCTTAGAAAGGAGGATGAACCTGCATCCAGCAGAAATGAGCTGCTTTCCACTTCCAGACGAAAATTCATGGCTCATTATGAGAACACACATAGGGTGTCTCCATCGGCCTACAACCCAAGTTGTTAAACTTAAAATTTAACAGTTTTAAAACTTTACAAAGACCATGAAAAGCCTTTATAACGCTGTAAATTCTAACCTGGGAGGAGGCATGAAGTCCATACAAATTCTGCTTTCCTTCAACTTGAAGTGGCTCAGCATGTAAATCCTTACGAATCAAGATGAATCTTAAAATTGAAATACTTTTACCTTTGTAGGAAAAGCAGTTGCGCAGCCTGTATAGGTTGGTAAGAAAGAAATTCTAAGTTTCACTCACCACCATATCTACTGTCTGTCTGTCTGTCTGTCTGTCTGTCTGTCTGTCTGTCTGTCTGTCTGTCTGTCTGTCTGTCTGTCTGTCTATCTATCTATCTATCTATCTATCTATCTATCTATCTATCTATCTATCTATCTATCTATCTCTATCAATCATCTATCATCTATCTCCATATCCATGTGGCCCCTAAAAGGCTGAGCTAATGGAGGAACATAAGGCTTGAGAAAGACAGGAAGAAACGTTTTCTTCGGCTGCAGCGAGCCCTTGTTGGTTCTGAAATGCCATTCCAAGTCTACTGGGCAGCTGGGGCTGAGGCTGCTGTGGGTAGAACTGACTTCTCAGAAGTCTGGGAGAGTGAAGTCTAAGATCGAGCTTCTGACTATTTGGTTTCTCTCTTGAGCTGCCTCTATTTGTATGGTGCATCACTGACTTGTTTCTGTGTCCCAGCCTTGACTTTTCTCTGCACAGAGACCCCTAGTATATCTTCTTCTTAGGACACCAGTCTGACTGCTTAAAACTCATCCTTATGATCCCAACCTTAATGACTCCTTCAAAGGTCTTTTGAAATACAGTAACACTGGGGTACTAGAACTTCAAAATATAAATTGGGGTGGTAGTGGCATAATTCAGTCCATAACACAAAGGATAGGCAAGGAGCTCTTCTAAAGAAAATTGTGTTTAAATCTGCTGGAGGCGAAGTGGCCCTTCTTCTGAGACTCCTATTGAAGAAAATGTGTTAGCCACAGCTGGGACTGTCTGCAAACCTGTGCACTGGAAGCCACATCTCTTGGCTAGGTTGTCACAGAGAAAAGCCCAAGAGAGGCAGGCTGCGTGATGATGTCATAGTCGGACACATGAGAAGCATAATTGAGAGTGTTGAGAGAAATAAAATACACAATGCTACAAAAGAAAAATAAATCATGCAGATCCATTTCATTGTAACCTGTGATGACCATCTGGAGAAGCCTTGCACACAGCTCCAGTAATAGTGACAGTAACAACATGGCAACTGTCATCCATTCCCATTTTTGGTAAGAAAGTTCATTCATGTCAAAGCTTTTGTTAAGCATTTGCTATGTGCCAGGGCATAGTATTCATGATGACCAAGGTTCCTGTTCTCATAGGTTTTATATTCTAGTAGATCAGAGTAAAAAGCACATGACCAACAAATTGATTTCTCATAATATTAAGGTGGTTGATAACATCAAAGGATATGGATTATTTATACCAGACAGTCAGGGAAGGTTCTTGAAAAAGGAGAGGTGTGCACGCAGGCTTGCGCAGTGAAGGGGCTAGAAGGGGCTAGATTCCACGCAGCATCCTAGGAGCGGACTCCTTGTTTTCCTGGCTCCACACTTGGCCACTTCACCATGTAATTCTGTCTTTTGTGAAATTCATGGTTTCAGGGATTGGCAGGGAAAAGGTGCTGGTTTGGTAGTGGCATGAAGGAACGGGCCCACAGGGAACAGCACTTCACTTACAAAGCCCTTCACGGGCTCCTTGCACTGGCTTTGATTCTGGGCTCAGAGCATCAGATGCCATCAGCCCACTGCACAGAGGTGGAAACTGAGGCTCCAGAAGTAGGGCAATTACTCTGTTCAGCCATATCTGAACCCTGTGTGCCCAGCTGGCAGTCAGGTGCTGGGCTCCTGGCTTGTAGCACCGAGGGGGACAGAGATGTCAGCAGACAGCCAAGCTGAGCCAGCCTTCCAGGAACTCAGCCATCTCTGTGGTCTATGGGGAAGCTCTCCCCATAGATCTCAATCCACATGATTCACTCCCCAGAGGAAAGTGGATTTTGGCATTTGAGAGCGTCATAAATGAGCAAAGGACATAGGTACTTCATACAAAAGGAGACACGGCTACTAAACAGATGTGAGGATGCACTGTCAACCTGGCTGGTCATCAAAAAATGTCCTTCCAAAAGGTCACAGATGTGTAAATATCGTATCTGTTCTCTGGTATGAGAAACTGAAGGTGTGAATTAGTTCCAGAATGTATGATGGTTATTGTGAAACAGAACATATTCAAAGGGAAATGTGGTGGAGGGGTGAGTAATGAGGGGTAAAGAAAAAATGTGATGGTTATTAAAAAAAGGGAAACAAAGTTTATGTATTTAGGAGTGGGGTTTGTGGGGTGGATAGGGGAATGGGAAAAAATGAGCATTAAATTGTGTCATATACTGGTACAAATTCCCAATACTGAGTGTGATCATGATGTGTATATACAATGTACCAATACAGATAAAAATAAACTAAAAATCCACTTCCACCTTTAAAAGGAACAGTGATAACAGGAAAATAAAGTCTCTGTTCCCCCTGCTCTGGGAAGCTCTCCTCCTATGGTCCCTTCCCATGTGAGAACTGTGCCTGCTCCAAATTTCTCTCCACCCACTCTTTGGTCAGGAACATGGCTCAGCTGGGAGCCAGCTGGGGTCTGCAGTAGTGCTGAGCCTGCCAGAGACACCGACGGGGCAGCCCCTCATTCTCCGAGCCACAGTTCCACACCAGAACCATTCAAGGGACAATCAAATTGACTGCAGCTGGGGCTGCCATGCTTGGGGTGGCTGGTTCTGGGACTAAGGCTGGGACTGTGTTTGGAAGCCTCATCATCGGTTATGCCAGGGAATAGCTCTCCTTCGCCATTCTGGGCTTTATCTCAGGGGCAATGGGGCTCTTTTTTCTGAGGGTGGCTTTATTATCCTTCCACTGAATGACGGAGCTATTTCCATCTCCCAAAGTTCTTTCTCTTATGTCTCACCTGTCCTATATTTTCCTTTTCATATACCTTGTCAAGCTGTCTTGGAGTGACTGGCTCAGGGTTTGACAGAGGGAGGACAAATAAATAATTCACTGATAAGGTGAGGGGAAAAGGCAGAAAGTTCAAATGCCTGGAGGTAGGAACAAAGTTGCTGTGTGTGAAGACTAGCCGGGAGGTCAGTGGGACTGGATTGTAAGCAAGGGGAAGATACATGTGATAGGTAAATGAGGTTGGCAGAAATCAAATTCTGCTGAGCTTTGTAGCACTTATAAGGAGTCAGATATTATTTTAAATTTAATAAGGAGTCACTGGGGAGTTTTGAGCAGGATATTCTTAGGATCTGATTTACAGGCCAGGGATGTAGCTCAGTGGCACTGTGCCTGCCTGGCAAGCTCAAGGTCTTGAGTTTGATCCTCAGCATCAAGAAAACAAGCAAACAAAGAAAAGGTCTGATTTAGTCTTTGAAAGATGAGTCTAGTTGCTGATTGAAGGTAAGATTGTGGCAGGGATAGAAAGGGGAGGCAGAAGGGAGCCAGAAACATCATTTGGGGATTTTTGCAGAATTCTAGGCAGGATGGAGGTTGTGGAGGTAGAACTCAGTGGGCAGATTTGGGCTGGAAATCACAATTTAAGTAGAGCTCTAAAGGGCAGCTAAAGGTTGGGGAACTTCAGAGGAAGAGAAGCAGAAGGAAGAATTCTACTTCTGCAACTGGCCTCCCCCAATTCTCAGGCTCTATTTGACCTATGTGAACAGAAGCTCTGGTTGGGGCAGTTGGGTGCCTGAGTGTTTATTCAGGGAATAAACACTTGCCAAATTGCTTTAAATTCAGCCCATCTCCATCCTGGCTTTCACCACACTCGACAGGAACATGTAACTGAGCTTGTAAATAACTGTGCTTGGAGGCAGAGCTGGGAATTACGCCCCTCTAGACAGCTATTCAGTGGCTGAGAGAATAGGGCCCACTTGCTGTAATGCTATGCATTAAAAAGCACTTATGTTGCTAAAACCAGCATTAGAATTGCACATAAACATTGCTGTCATACTTTCAATGGGACTCTGGAGTCCAAGTGGGACTCTCAGAGTCTGCAGTGGAGCAAAAAGCCATCTCAGGCAGCATGATGATCTCTCCCTGACAGCCCCACTGAGCAACACCACCTCTCTCCTGTGGAGAATCCCCTCTAGAACGCAGAGAAAAAATGAGCTTATTTCCAAGTCAAGATTTTCTGGGTCTACACTGCCCAAAGATGATGGCCTTCTTGAAAGAGAAATGAAACCAAAGCATGGAAGTATATCTATCCCACGGAGGCAGGAGAGGATGTTCCCAGTGTTCTTGGGAGTCACATGAAGCAGCTGGCATAGTGCCTAGTACATAGCAAGCTATGGATGAATGACTATCCATAGAGTTCCAATAATCTAGTCTTACTATTCCTTTTTTCATTCGCTTTCTGTGTAGTCTTCACATGAATATATAGGGCCAAATATTCATGAAGGTCCTTAAGGGTTATATAGTGACAATTGGTTCCAACCTATGATTTTCTGCTACACAGCCAGTGTATTCATCCTACCTGGTACTTCATTTCTTAATGTTATCCGAAGTCCAGAATTATCTATGACTGAGCAGCAGAAAATGTGTAAAGATTAAGTTGTCAGTTGAAGTATCACCACTGTCCATCCAAAGAAGATAATTGCTGGGATTAACTAACTCTTCAGATAATCACCAACTCTCAGATTTGCTGGGTTCTTAAAGAAGTGAAAAGAGATTTTTTAAAACCTCAAGGGCCTGGCTTGGGGGAAAAGGCTTTGGTTAAAGATATGGGCCTGTTGCGAGGCCAGTCTTTATGTGCTATGCCTCATTGCTCATTTACAAGAAGCAGCCAAATCACTACTTATCTTACCAGGATGCTGCAAGGATGAGTAAGTGAATGTATAAGGACACTGTACTCAGGTGCAAAGTATGCAGAACTTCTCATGGGGAAGGGCACCCCCCCATTATTGTTAAGCTCTGAAACAGCTTTTCTAGAGTTTTACCACTAAAAAGTCCTTCACTGCTTTACTGGCCTTTAATGCCAGGTTGGCTGTTAACTGATATATAGCTACCCATAACTTATATGTCTCTTTGACAAAGTTAAAAAAGCATACATATGCCGGGTGTGGTGGCTCACGCCTGTCATCCCAGCACTCGGGAGGCAGAGACAGGAGGATTGCTGAGTTCGAGGCTTGCCTAGGCTACATAGTGAGCTCAGGGCCAACCTGAACTACAAAGCGAGACCCTGTCTCAAAAAAAAAAAAGTACAAATAAAAAGCATACATGTAAAAACTTTAGGCCTAATGTTAGCCGGAAAAGAGACAATAAGCCTCATCAAAAATTAGGTGCAAGTTTATCTGAAGTTTTACAATAAAAAGGAGTCTATTTTCTGTTTATCTAAAAACGATATAGAACCTAAATGGATCGATCTTGTCATTCTTTATGGCAGAGTAATACTCCATTTTGTAAAAAAAACCACATCTTCTTTATCCACTCTCCAGTTGATGGACATTTGGGTTGTTTCCAAGATTGAGCTATCACGAACTGAGCTGCTATGAACAAGGGTGTACATCTGTCTTTCCAATGTGAGTTTTTAAATTCTTTTGGGTATA
>PVIC010028267.1:0-23325 GCA_004025085.1 Thryonomys swinderianus
TTGGTCACTTTGAAAGCCAGCTCCTGGGGAAATGATTGTAAAATTCATTTGATGGTAGAAGATGCTGAGGCCCAGGTTTTCCTCAGCCTCACTGAGCAGAAAGCTGACCTCTGCTCTCTCCTCTGACCTCATTCTAAATAGATAAACAAATGTGGAAGCCTGAGTGTCTACTAAGAAGACAGGGCGAAGGAGTGCCAGGCCTGTGACCTGGAACGTCACCAGCTGTCCTTCAGTATACACTTTGTGTGATAGGCTTTTAAATATTAAGCACTGAGAACCTCTATTTTCTTTAAAGAAAGGAAAGCTATAATTTTGTAGCTGTCATTCAAAAAAAAAAATACAACGAGGAAGTAACTTACAAAGTCTAGGAAGGAGAAATAAGGATTTTGAACATACCAGAACAATCTGGTCTTTGGTGTAATTGTTCAGTAATAGCATTTGCATTGACAAAGTGGTGCTACTGAATTCCCAAATTGCTTTAATTTCATCTCACAAGGAAATTTCACTCCAAGCAAGAAAAGATGAATTTCACAGATTTAGGAAGAGATTGATGACCAGGAGGAGAGTGTGGCTGTCACAGAATATGAGCTCTAAGTCATCTCTAACTTCTTGGTCTGGGTGAATTACACTTCAGTCTCTAAAGTAAGTGTGAGGATGAATAGATCCCTATTTTGGATAATTAAGCAAGAGGTTTCTGAGCATTTCAAGGGACTGTTAATCATTAGGAGATAGCACAGGTTCACAGAGAATCAGTCATGCCACTTGAATCTTTATTCTTTTGTGAAAGGAATTATTTGGCAAAGAATTGAATTAACCAAAATGATGATTAACAGGAAGTTCTGCTGTTAGGCATCCAAAACCATTTCCCAAAGGCAGAATCTGGATTTTGGGACCAGAATTTAGTATAAAAGCAGTATGAAAGTCTGACAGGATTGTATCCACTGTATGTTGGAGTGCTCCTATTGAACCAGCAATATGGAGACTTGAGGTACTAAGGGAGCTAGAAGTAGTGCATGTCACATGTTGGTCACAGAACATTTTGACCAATTAACATACATGTAGAAGACCATGAACCATGAACAAGCTGGTGAGAGGAATTGAGCAATTCAGATAAGGAGTAAAGATATTAGATGGGTTTTTACTAGGGAGGTGACTCAAACAGCAATGTAGCACACACATGACAGTATCTGGAGCCAGACAATTAAACCTGAATCTCAATTGCCAGCTACCTGTGGCATCTTGGAGGAAGTTACAAAATTTCTCTCTAGTGTTTTGTTTTCCATAAAATGTAGAAACTGTGTGTCCTGTGAAGTGGGGTCAGGATCCAATGTGATAATGTATATAAACTATGTGGTATATAACACATGCTCAATAATTATCATTTCTAACCATTCAAACTTTATTTAGAGCTGACTTAAGGTGTCTATTCCTGAGGGTTCTTTTCCTCAAGATATAAACTGGAGGTTCTCAAACCTCATTGTTCAGAGCAATGCCATGAGCAATACCCCTGATTTAGTCTGTTTTGTGCTGCTAAAACAGAATCCCTGAAGATGAATAATTTATAGGAACACAAGTTACTTTTCCCTTGGTGCCTTAGAATTCCAAGAGCAAGTTTCTAGTATCTGGCAAAGACATCCTTCCTGTGGAGTTGCATGGTGGAAGGCAGAAGGGCAAAAAAACAAAAGGGGACTGATCTTATCCTTCAATAATAACATGAACCCGGGCCAGAGATTTAGCTCAGTGGTTCCAGCGCCTGCCTCACAAGCGCAAGGTCCTGAGTTCAATCCCTGGTAACCACATACAACAATACTGAGTGTGGTGACTCATGTCCACCAGCAATGAGTACCACATACCACAATGCTGGTGTGGTGGCTCACGCCTGTAATCCCAGCATTCGGGAGGCAGAGGCAGGAGGATTGCTGAGTTCGAGGCTTGCCTGGGCTACATAGTGAGCTCAGGGCCAGCCTGAACTACACAGCGAGATACTGTCTCAAAAAAAATAATAATAATAACATGAACCCCATATGTGAAGACTGAATCCTTATGATCCAGTTACCTCTCAGTGCCCTCACCTCTTCATACTGTTACAGGACAACTAGATTTCAACATGAATTTTCAAGGAGACAAATATTGAAACTATGGAGTCTGGTATACTTTTAAAGAACTACTTTTACAGGTCTTTGTGCATTGCAAGAATCAACATTTTAATAAGAAAACTGGGCAATTCTGGAGCAGAAGGCCAGTGAACCTTGTTTCAAGAAACACTTCTTTCTGAGCCTCAGTTTTCCATCCCTACCTTTCTTTTAGTTACCACCTTCTCTACCCTTCTTTCAAATTTAATCTCTGAAAGACTGACTAGACTGGAAATCTGAAGGATGGTACTTCCCAGCAAGTAAGCCCTGGTATCCCATAACTAAGTTATTTGGGGGCTGAGACTCTGATCTGCTCAGCTCCAGGCTCCCAGTGGCCCTGTCTCTTATTATTCCCTTGTCCTAAAAACATGTCACTTTCCGTGTACACCAAGACAAGGGCAAGATTGAGAAGCACTGCCTTAGAAAGCAGCGGTCATTGATTTTTTTCATATATGTCCAGGACTTACAACGTTTCCTTAGTCATTGGAGAGACCTGGGAAGTATTTGTTAAACAAATAAAGGATCAAAACCTGGGGGAGAGTTACACATATTAGCAGACCCTATTTCTTTGGTGTACAATTACTGTCTAATCGGTGCACTTGGATTCCCCTTTACCACTCTACCAGAACTGCAAAAGAGCAGAGGCTTTGGAACTACATACATGCAAGTGCCTATCTTGTTTTCATTACTAGCCACAGTGGGAGTTGAGGCTAACATAAAATCTCGAAAGAAGACATAATTTAGGGGAGTTAGACTCCATTTAATGAGGGGAGGAGTGGTAAAATTCCATCCTGAGGACTTGTGGGATGGGAATGATGCCTGCAGTTGTCTCTGGAAATAATTTTTCCTTGAGAAAATTACTAAATCACCTCATTTCCCCTAACTTTGTAAGTAAAAGAAAATATCTTCACACACTGCCTAATGATGAGAAATGTATCATTAAGCAGTTTTATTGTGTTAACACTGTAATATACTTACACAGACTCAGATGGTGAAGCCTACTACCCACCTAGGTCACATGGTATGGGCTCCTGCTCCTTGGCTGCAAATATATATGGCATGGCACTGAGTGCCATAGGCAAATACAACACTATGGTATCTGTGTATCTGACAATAGAAAAAGTAAAATAAAACCGTGACATAAAAAGACATGAATGGTGCACTTACCATACCTGGAGCCTACAGGGTAAGACCACAAATGTGTGGCAAGTCGTTGTGAAGGCCTGAAACATTACAGCATTGTACGCATTCTAAACACTGAACACACTTATGCTACACTGAACTTACCGAAATTGTCTTCTCTTCAGTAACAAATTAACATTAGCCTACTACAACATTTATACGTTATAAACTTTAAAAACTTTTTGACTTATTCAGTTTAAGGCATATTGTACAGTTGCACAAAAACATTGTTCTTCATATCCTTATCCTAAAGTCTTTTCCTATTTTTAAACTGTTACTATTTTCACTTTTCCTTGTTAAAAACTAGGCCTGCACAGGGCCAGAGTCAATATCACCATCTTCTACCTCCACGTCTTGTCCCACTGGAAGGGGCTTGGAAGGGCATTAGGGCAACAACATGCATGGAGCTTTCATCTGCTATCATAATAATACTTTTTTGTGGAATTCCTCACAAAGACCTTCATGAGGTTGTTTTACAGTTAACTTTTTTTAATATGTGGAAGGAATATACCCTAAATTAATGATTAAAAGTAAACACACAAACCAGAAATAGTCATTTGTTATCACTATCAAGAATTATGCTCTGCACATAATTGTGCGTGCTATACTTTTGTTTGACCAGAAAGGTCCTAGGCTTGTTTAAACCAGCAGTGTCAGAAGCCTGTGAGTAATGTATTGAACTATAATATTAGGATAGTGAAGATGTTACTGGGTAGTAGAAATGACAGTAAAGATGTTACTGGGTAGGTGGAATTTTTCCACTCCTTTATAACCTCAGGGGACCAGTGTCATATAAGCAGCTAATTGTTGATCAACTTTGTATGTGGCTCATGACTGCAAGAAGGTCTTCCATGTTATAAATAATAAATTAAGAAAACATGTTCATTGCATAGGACACTGTTAGTAGATGCATAAGAGCAACAACAAAAACATATATTGACTGAGCTCATATGATGCCTCAGCACTATTCTAAATACTTTAAATGTACTACTTTAAGTAATGTCATTAACAATTTAATGATAGTCATATTTTCTGATGAGACACCCGAGGCACAAACATCTTAATTTGCCTAAAACTGGTTGCTTAGGAACTATTCTAATTCTTGAATGTCTTACATCCAAAGGACATTTTGTTGTTTTTTTCTTTACTCTATTTTAAAGCTGATGGCTAATGTTGTTAGTTATTTTCTATTAAACACTCCTCCTACCATGACCTCCATGATTCACCTCTGTCTAGCTTTTCCTCTCCTCTGATTTCTACCTTTCAGCGGTCTGCTTGTTAAGCCACATTCTAAATATCCAACTTCTCTCTTGTGTTTCCAGTTGTTCCTCCTTGGAAGAACCTCTTCAATGTGGTGACTCACTTTCTGCCCTCCCAATGATGAGTGCTGGTCTCTTTCAACTGTAGGCCGATATGTCAGGATCTTTGCATATGGCCCAACACACTTTTCTTCTCTTTTTATTGGGATATTTCTGACAATCAGCAGTGCCTCTGGCCAAGTGTAACTATATGGTACCTGGTTTCTCGAAGTCCTTTCTTAACTGAGTTTAATCACCTTCAGTTCCATTCTGATCCAGTGGCATCCATGATACCTTGTAATGGGCTTCAACACATAGCTCCCCACCCCCATCTCCGCCAGCTATGGTATCGTGTTCTCCTCAGTCCCACCACCGTCACACAGTTTAGCCTCCTTCTTTATGTGTCCTCTCCTCTGGAGGACCAGCACCTGCTCAAATCCTCCCACTGGCTTCTTTTTTAGTTGGTTTCTTCGCTCTCATTTCCCTAGAGTTGTCTTCAGAATTCTACAGCTTTCTCTTTATAATTCTACGTGTTATCCCCACTACAAACTCCTTGAAAGCCTAGCACCATTCACAGCAGGATTTCAAACCTTGCCTGTTGAGTGAACCCTCTGTGGAATCCTGAATTACCTTTCTGTGCAGTATGACTTGCTACAAGCTCTCCCTAGAGTCAGCATAACTTTATGATTAAAAGTGCAGTTGCCAGTTATAGGAATTCTCTAATTGCTTTGGAATGGGGCTTGATGATACCAGAATAATGTAAATACATAAGAGAAAGAAAAGGAAAGCTCTTTACCTTGGCAAGAATCTGGGTGACACTTTTCTGAGCCCTTGGTTTTTCAATGACAAAATAGGGGTAGTAGTTAAACAGAACTCTTTAGAGAATTAAATGAGATTATACTGTATATCGAAGGTACTCGTGGCACAATATCAGGCCCCCACACACAAATAGCTCAATACTTCGTGGTTATTTCTGGGCTTGCTGCCTGAAAGGTTGGGAAAGTCAGCTGGATATGAGGCGACCTGAGGTGCTTTCCAACACCTAGAGTTCTATGATACTCTTTTTTTGTGTGTGCTACAGACACAGTAGCCCTTGGATTTCCAATTAGTTGCTTTGAAAACCAGCCAGGACCCGTAAAACTCAGGCCAAGCCTCAACATCTTTCCCAAGACTCATTTATTCGGCCTTAGTTCTGATTTGAGAGCCTTCACCTTTTCCAAATTACCACAGTGGTCCAAATGCTTCCTTTGCTGGCAAATCTTATACCTAAACCACTCGTTTGGGCAGCTGGCATCCTTAGGCCCGTGGTTTCTGTTCAGGTGGCACTTTCCAACTTCGAAGCTGGCGCTCTGCTCTCCACGGGTGTGGCCCAGACCGCAACCTTCGTGCTCTGCAACCAAGAACAGGGCCCAGACTCGCACTGCCGGGGTGGGGGGGGGGGGGGGGGGGGGGGGGGGGGGGGGGGGGGGGGGGGGGAGCTGGGTGTGTGTGGTGGAGGTGCCTGGTTTTCCTCAGGGCAGAGGTGTGCGGTGGCGGAGCCGCAGCAGCGCGCACCGCCTCCCACTCTCCAAGGCAGAGCTGCACGCGGAGCCTGAGGCGCCCCCAGCCCCGAGGGCGCGGGTGTGAGGCCGCCGCGCTCCTTCCCGGCCGCGCGCCCTGACCCGGCCCCGCCCCCGGCAGCCGCGGGTGGCGGGCGGAGCGCGCGGAGCACGGTGCGCGGGGCTGTGCGGCGCCGCCTCCCTCCGCGCCGGGGAGGGACTGAGGGGCCGGGCGGGAGCCTGAGAGAGCGCGAGCGACCCGCCGGCGCGGAGCTGCATGCAACCGGTGGGAAGCGGGACGGGCCGGGGCCGGGGCCGAGGCCGGGGCTCGGAGCGCTTCTGGGCGGGCCCCTGGCGGAGAGCGCGGACTGCCCGGCGGCGGCAGCGGCTCTGAGCTGGCAGGCGGAGGGCTGTCTCCCGCGCCCGCCTGCCCGGCGCGGTCCGAGGATGCGGGGGGGCAATGCCCGGGGCCAGGGACGCGCTCTGTCACCAGGCGCTGCAGCTGCTGGCCGAGCTCTGTGCCCGCGGGGCCCTGGAGCACGACAGCTGCCAAGATTTCATCTACCACCTGCGGGACCGTACCAGACCCCGGCTCCGAGACCCAGGTGAGTGCCGCCGCCGCCGCCGTCTGGCGCGACCGGAGGGCCCTGGGCTGGCACTTGGGGCCGCACCCGGGCCTGAAGCAGAGGAGCGACGCGCACCGGCCGAGGGCAGGGGGTGGCCACCCGGCCAGGAGAGAGATCAGGAACCCCGCACCTTGGCCTGATGCTGGAACCCGGAGCGGACCCGGAGGTGGTTGCGGGGCGCAGGCCGAGTCCGAGTGGCTGGGGCAGGGTTTGGAGGGGCCACGCCCGCCACCTGCGCTCCGGTGGCTCCCGGGGGCAGTTCCCAGCTCTCAGCTAAGCGCTGCACCTCCCCAGCTCTGCGCCCCGAGGGAGCGGAGGCCGCCGCGGCCTCCGGAGCTGTAAAGGGGGATGAGGCCGGAGGAAACTCCGGGAAGTTGGGAGTTGGGGACGGCCCGGGCGGAGGCTGAGTCCCACTGGGCGCTGCTCCTCCGAGCTCCTGAGTGCCTAGTTCCTTTTCTTGGTTTGGAGTGTCAAGGACGAACCCGATCTGCTAGTGACCCTGGGCTAGGGCTGGGGAGCTTTGGGTCCTGGACAGCCGGGCCTGAACCAGTTCCCAGGGCGCAGAGGCTGCCTGGGCCTGGACGTTTGTTTCTACTAGCTGCCCCACGGGGCACGCAAAGGTGGGTGGTCGCGGGTCATGGTCTGGGCACCTGAAGCACCCCCGCCATGAAAGTTACAACCCTCTTAACTTTGTAAAGTTAGTTTATTTTGGCATTTAATCAATTAAGGTTAGAGAAGGAAATTTCAGAGGAACCATTTGCCTTCTCCAAGTGTTCTGTGTCACCCACCCCTTTTCACCCACTGCTGATTCTTAGCCAACACCTTCCTTTCAAATACTTCTGACTGAGAGATAATTTTCTCAAATATTCACCCAATTTAAATACTCTAAAATGAAGGTATATTGTGGTTGGACTGTTAAAAATGGGATGAGGAAAATGGCCTTTCCTTTGATATTCCTGTGTATACATATGGTAATGAGCTATTGCTGTTCAAATTATTTAGTATGACTTTATTTCAAGCCAATCCATTATATAAAAATACATTTGCCTAAAGGATAAATTATTTGACTCCTAAAGCTTGCACGAAGCCTAACTTAAATAGCACATCCTTGATAGGATATTCAAAACGTATGTGTGGGGTGAAGGCAGCTGTTAAAAGTTTCTAACAGATTTTCTGCACTCAAAGCTTTTTTTTTTTTTTGGTCTTAAAAAGGAAACACTTTTGTTCCCCATGGCCTGGGGTTACACCAATAAGTTTATCAAATGGTTACTTATTTCAAAGAGGAAGATTAAATTTAGGAATACTGACCCCAAGGACCTTCTTAGTGTCCAGCCTGTGTGTGGCTCCTTGTTGAATCTAACGTGCTGTGCAGACCACAAATGAGAATGGGAGGAGCTCGTGTCACCAACAGGAGACCAGGGAGGGATCCCAGTGGTGGGAAGTTCAGTCCTTACAAAGCAGAAACAAGACCATTGTTTAATGTCCTTTATCCTAAGCAAGTGACAGTGCTGAAACCTCTTGCTTCCTGACCATGTGCCTTGTGGACCCCTTTTTATCTCACAGATGTTCTCAGCTTTGGCCTTACATGAAAAGGTGGATGAGGCCTGTCTCTGAATTGCACACTTGATATACCACATCTTTTAGGCCTGCTTTCTATCTCAGCTCCTTTTAGTCCAGGCTCTAGAATCCGCTCTCAGGTTCCTCTCAGCCGCTGCACCAAAGAATGAGACTTTTTATACGAGGAAATGGGATTCCTTGGCTAGGAAATAGTGATGGCAGAACTGGCCTTGCTGCTGTAAGAGTCCTTGAAAGCAGTGCTCTGTTTTCTTAAACTAGGGCACGTGATTTTGAGGAGGCTGCATGCCCTTCTGGCTCTTTGGTTTGTATCTGAAAGTGTCCTAAAGGAACCCGCTTGAGAGGCAGAAGAGGGAGATGGCCATGGCAAGGCAAGAGGAAATGAGGCCGAAGATGACATCAAAAGCGCACCCTCTCCTTGAGGCACTTCAGCTAAAGCCAATCTCTCTCCATTTCCTTCCTTCTTCGCCTGTTCACATTAATTCTTACATCAGATGCATTTATCTTCCATCCCTCTGAAGCTGTTTGTCCAAGCCAAGAGTGAACTTAATCTCCAAGCCCTAAAAGCTGAGTGGTTGGAGAAGCTGTACTGTGAACAGCACCGCTGCTATGGTACAGTTGGAACCAGGACAGCACTGTACAGCTGCCCTGATACGTGGGTCCAGAAGGCAGTATCTCTGCAAATGCTGACTTCCTTTTCTGTAGAATCATCCACATGCTTGGCCAGCTCTACCTTTCTGTATATATTATCTCTTCACAGCCACCAGCAGTGGGTAGATTTTCTCAAGCTCCATGAAATATGTTAGAAAAGAAGAAAAGCAGATGTGATTCCCAGGAGAACAACACTGCATATAGAATGCTTGTTCATTTTTTCGAGCGAGGATTAGGCTGAGCAGTGCACATGGAACAGAGGAAAGAGCAAGAGCAAAAGTTCTGAGGCAGGAACACCAGTGGTATAATTTAAGGAACAGTGACTTCAAGGGTGGCTGGAGATGGGAGTGTGTTAATAGTGGTCAATAGTTGTAGAGGGTCAGTCACATAAGGTCTCATAGACTAATACAAGGACTTTGGTTTTACTTGTGAATGAGCTGAACACTGTAGTGTTAGCAGAGATATGACAACACTGGATGCTATGTTGAGAAAATAGCATAGATAAGCAAGGATGAAGACCAAGAAACCTGTTAGGGATCTATTTCAGAAATACCAAAGAAAGTAAAAGTTTAGGGTGGATCAGGGTGGTTATAATGGAGACAGTGAGAAATTACCTGAGTTATGGACACAACTTGAAATGCTCACACTAATACTCATTGATGGAAGGGATGAGAAGAATTAAGATGAGTTAAAGATGACCCCAAAGCCTTCTGCCTTGAGCAGCTCCATTTACTGAACAGGTGACTTCAGGAAGAAAGAGTGGGAAGGGGAAAAACAAGGTTTCAGTTTTCTTTGGTTTTTAGCTTACATGTGTGTGATGGCTTTTTAGGTAGCTAAGATGTCTGGTACTTGAACATTTTAACCTCACCCGCTGGTCTAGGCTCATGGCTATAGCTGGAGATTACACTGTAAAGGGGCCAACTGGTTTTAGAGGAGGATTTATTGTTAGAAAGGTTTCCCTTGTGTGGAATTGAAAACACTTCTACCTATTGATCTTCATTATACTTCTTGTAGTCAAAAGAGTTAGTCTCATCCTTCTTCTCCCTTGTATAGCTTTGGCAGTTGAGAGGTTAACTGAACTTCTTCAGACCCATCATTTCCACATCTGTAATTGAAAGGAAGACTGGATCATATAATTTGTACTTTTAAAGCAGGTTCGTCATTTTACTTTTGGGGAGTAGGGTACCAACCATGTTTTGCCAAATACTGTGTATGGTTGTTCATTTGGTCTTGTAAGACCTTATGGCTCAGGGCACTGGTCCATGGGCAGCAGCATTTATAGCTTGTTAGAATTGTGGAATCTCAGGCCCACTGAGACCTATTGAATAAATATCAATCTGTATTTATGGGGTGCTCAGGTGAGTTATGGGCATATTAAAGTTCAAGAAGCATGACAGAGGTGATACACAAACACACACATGAAGTGTGGAGATGTCAGCTAGCTTAAGGCCATGCATCATCCCATTTAAAAAAATGAATTGCATATAAGTTAAAGGAGTTTGTTAGGTAGTCACATTTACAGTTTTTCAGGCATCTGTTGGACATTGGTTCCAGGAATCTTGTGATACGAAAATATAAGGATGCTTAAGTCTCATATAAAATAGTATAGTGTTTGCATATAACTTATGTACAGCTAGCTCCCTATAGCATCTCTAGAATGCTGTAATACTTAATACAATGCAAGTTGTATGTAAACAGTTATTGTCCTATATTTTTATGGAATAAGGATGAGAAAAGTTGTGTTCATAATCTGTATAACTTTATTATAAATATTTTTGATCTGGGGTTGGTTGAATTCATGTCAAACCCTCAGATACAGCAAGCTGACTATACCAAGAGCTTAGAAGTTATTGTCAGTGAAAACTTCCAAAGTATTTTGTATAACAGCCATCCCAAGACCTACTTTCTCTAGTCTGTGCTTGTATAATGGAATAGGTTACATTTTGTGTAGTAATACTCACCTTGTGTTCTCCACTGTTGTTCCAACTTCATATTCTGGAGGCTCTTCACATGCTTTTAGTGTCTGTACCCAAGGTCTATAAAATGAAAAGGAAAATATAATTCTATTCAGGAAACATTTTCTTTAAAGTCTAATGGATTTTAACTTCAGCTACATGTAGAAATACTTAGGGTATTCTAACAAAGACAAACAAAGCAAGCAACAGAAACCTCGCAGTGATGAGACTGTACACCAGTTGAACCATACTCTGTGAGGGCTTTCCCTGGTATCAGTATTTTTTTAAGTTCTTCCATTGGTTATACAAGTGTAGAACAACTTTTGAAACCACAAGGTGAAGGATGAGGCAACATAACTCTTCTCAGCTCAGCTCACATTTCTTTCTTCCAAAATTAGGGAAGATGATATAAAAAATCAGCAAGCATGTCAGTTAACCTTGTACAGTTTATATCTGTATCTCCTGATTCCTTTTTCTAGACAAAATTATGCCACATTTTTATTTTGAGGGCTCTTAAAAAATACCAGTAAACTCTTACTATGTCCACCGAGTTTGAAAGGGGAAAAACACATGAAGAAAATCTTGGTCAAGCAGTGTTTCATTAAAGGGTAGGAGTGTGAAGCCTTTGCTAATGTCTCCTTGAGTTGAATGACAGTGAAATCATTTATTAACAGATGTACATGTAAAACAATAACTAAATATAGTTTTTAAGGAAAATTTTAAATAATCATCATGAATAAATGTTGACTTCGTTCAAAATTTCCAAGATAGTCAGAAGAGAATTGATCTTAAAATATTGGATTTTTATGAATAGGCTTTGGTGTGATTATGCACAGTGGTGTTAATTTTTAAAAATTAATGTTAATTGCAATCAGGAAATAGTCTTCTAAGGAATGAGTGGCATATTGGATGCACAATATGTGAAGATCTAATTTGCATTTACTTCAGTGACATTTTAGGGCTTCTTCATAAATATTTCATTTAAACAAGTGTGTTTTCATCTCTGTGGGATTCCTCTACATGGACCAGTGAGTGGTTTAGTCATGAGGTAATTATCAAGAGGGAAAAACAAAAGCACATTGTGGCAAAGGCATCTTAGGCAGTGCTGTGGCCAGCTGCATCTCTCAGAATAAACAATCAACAGCACACACTTTTTTATGTGGGGAAAACTCTTAAAGAAAAATTAAGCTGACTCTTAAGGGACATCACCCTGAAATTCCCAATTCTATTGAGAGCATAGGCATTGCTTTCACAAGAAATGCATTCTGGCACTGTGTACTTGTGTGTGCATGTATGATTCTTGTGGTACAGGTGGCTTACCAAAAATTCAGAAATCCCTTAACAGAGGGACTTGAGAGAACTAACAGGTTACCTACTAAATTGTGCAGAGAAAGAGGAGGAGCTTAGTGAGGCATAAACAGGAGAGCAATCTCATTTTCAAGGAAGTGCAGAGTATGTATTTCGCTGTCTGTATGAAGTCACACCTTGAATCATAGAGGAGTATGCTCAGTGATAATGGGTCTCCCTGGCAGCCATAACTGTGCGTCATGACTTTTTGTTTCAAGTATTTCATTTGGTTGGCTCTAGGGATAGTTTTTGATGAAAACAAACCCTGAAGAGTATGCTTTGCAGATCTTGAAATGTGCCTGTAGCCTGGTGTGTGTGTTTTATCACACAAAACTTTTTATCAATACTGGTAGGACTATATCTGAGAGAAAAGAAAAGTTATCCAGGAAACCAAGAGGACAAAGTGGAATAAGTAAGAGCTTTGAAATCTGAATCTGACTTTATACTTGCTAGTTTAGTGAGTTTGAGCAAAAATTATACTCTTCATTTTATTCATCTGTCAAATGGAACTGGAGGGTTACTACCACAAAGCTTGGAGCAGATGCTGAAGTAATTGCTTGATAAATGGTTATTTGTGATAGAATTATCACTTGCCTGGGTTTTCTTTCAACTATATGGGCATGTGTATTTTTTTTTACTTATTTGTGATCATTTCTAGGCAAGGTTTTTCTTCTTTTTCATAGACATAACATTTGATTACTGTTTATTAGCTGTGTTTCCCTGAAAATGTTACTTAATCTCTAGGTCCTCATTTAAACATCAGGAAAATATATTACTAATATTTAGGTTTCTAGTATTCAGGATGGCAATTCAATTTAAATTTCAATTAAACAACATATAATATTGCAAGGGATATGTATATACAAAGTTGAGCCAATCATCTTTTATTGTTATTTGCTAAAGCTGGAAACCTCAGACTAATAACCTATTTCATAAAGTGTGTCAAATATTTATAATACCTGGCACATAGTACATGCTTAATAAATATTAGCCATTAGCCATTATTACCATGATTAACACTATTTTCCTTGATGATCATTACGGTATTATTATTTATAGTGATAGCTATATATATTCCAAAGAGTAAGGATACTTTTCTTTTCTTTTTTTTTTTTTTCCTGTACTGGGGATTGAACTCAGGCCCTTGTATGTCCAAGGTTGGTGTGGTACCACTTGAGCTAACTCCCCAGCCCCAAGTATACGTTCCTTTTATGTAACTATTTGTTTGGGGACATTTCAAGTTCTAATTTTTCATGAATAGATAATGTATCTATAGTCTTCTTTCTTTTGGGAAAAAATTTGATCATAAACCATCAACAATGGGCTGAAATTGGTTTTTAGAAGATCAATATCAGTTAATGCTACATGTCAATGGTAAACCCACTAACAGTTCTCCATATTGGACAGTGTAACAGGAGGTAGTATAATGAGAACAAAACATTGCTCATTCAACAGAGTTTTAGAAGCTACTTGCTTCTTTCTATTTTTTTTTTGAGACAAGGTTTTGTTTTGTAGTTCAGGTTGGCCCTGAGCTCACTATGTAGCCCAGGCAAGCCTCAAACTCAGCAGTCCTCCTGCCTCTGCCTCCCAAGTGCTGGGATTACAGGTGTGAGCTACCATGCCCAGCATTGTGGTGTGTGGTACTGATTGCTGGTGGGCATGAGTCACCATGCTCAGTATTGTTGTATGTGGTTACCGGGGATTGAACCAGGGACCTTGTGCTTGCTAAGCAGGTGCTGGAACCACTGAGCTAAATCTCCAGCCCTCAATTTGTATTTTAATGTCAGTGGGATTTAGCAATTTGAATATTTCAAAACCTACTTATATTTTCTCTCAGTGAATTTTCTATTTATTCTCTACTATGTGTCAGTTCTTTTAGAATCTTAATATTTTTCTTAGCAATTTGTATGTGTTAAAATGTAAGCATTTTATCAAATTAGCTCATAGAAAGAACATTATATAGTGAATTAACTCAATTTGTTTGATTAAGTTCAATCTATTGTACCCCCTTGTAAAATTTTAGTGATGCATCAATTATAGGATGTCATTGTAACATTCTTTTTTCAATGGAAACTACTTCCTTCATTATATGAAAAACATGTCATTTTTACCTTTTAGTGTTTTCTTTGCCATCCCACCTCATTCTATCCTTCCCTTGTGTAGCTTTTATTCTAACTGCCCTGATTTGATCAACATCACCCTTTTCTAAGTAGAATGTCAAACTTTTAAAAATGTTCACTAAGTGCCTCTTAAGTGTCACATAGTAGATTCAGCATCAGTAATTCAAAGATACTGTAGATAAACTTATTGCCTCTGTGGAACTGCAGTAAAATAATAATTGCAATTAATAAAATAAAGTGAGGAGGAATATATGTACTGGATACAGTATAGGAAAGAGAAGAGAAGTAATTAACTGACTTGAGTGGTTCTGTAAAGCCATCCTAGAGAAGTTTCTTTCGGGGTAGAGAAATTTGCCTGGCAATTCCTGGATAGGCAGGGCATTCTAGGACATTACAAAAGCAGCAGGGCAGGAGAGAATGGATCCTTGGTAATAATAACCACAGGGTGTGCTAGGAATGTTGAGAGATGAACTTCCAGTAAATGGTGGTCAGTCATGGAGCACTGTGCACCACTGACACCGTTGCTAAGGACTGGATTAAAGCACTCTGATACAGGAATCTTGAAAGTACAGTTTACTATGGAGAACCCTAGGAATCCATTCTCACTGAGAGAGTTGTCTTGAGGGCAGTTTCTCAAGTCTCACAGGTCCCTCATGGGAAATGTGTTCCACCTGATGATGATGATGTTCGTAGTAAGGACGTGACAGGTTGCCATGACTGAATGGGAGACTACCTATTTCATAAGCCCAATCATGCTACCTTGAAACTCAAGTATGATTAACTTATGTAGTTGTAAAAATTGCCATTAGCAAGTATAGACATCTGGCTCAAACATCTGGGTTCCTGATATAATTTCTGATTGTGCCAACAGTGTCATCTTGCTTCCTTGCCTGGTTATTTAGCAGTGAAGAACTAGTATGTTTGGTTGTGTTCCCATCACCTAGTTTGTGGACACACACAGTTTGTTTCCTTTGTTGTTAGTGGGTCCAGGAGAGAACAAACATGGCAGGCCTTCCCACTGCCACCATGCCATGTGGCAGAAATGATTGTTTTCTCTGTACAGGGGTTGTCAAGTTACAGGGACAAGTTGTTAAGATAGTTGAATAGCCTTAGGTGTGTCATTTATTGTTTTTCCTGTCTGTTTCCACTCTCTCTCCGCATCTGAACAACTCTCCTCATGTCTGTAAAATGATCTAATTAAAAGATAAATTTTCTCTCTTCTGTCTTCAGTGTAGAACTTGGGCATGGTTCCACAGTACCACAGTTGATACAAACTGCAAGACCTTCAGGAGTCAGCTGTGTCCCATAACTGTGATGAGCAAAGTTCATGAGTTACAATGCAAATCATGGTATATACAGAAATTTTAAAAAACATACTAAATAAAAGACGTATTGCCACAAATCTCCCTCCAATCACTCTTCCTTCCTTTGAACGCACTTATCCCATCATTCTTGCTGCTTTCTTAAGCAGTTCTGCAGGTATCCTTTCATGTTACATTGTTGTATATGCCTCAGTGTCCTGAACTGATTCAAACCATTTACCTTTAATGGTCATTTTTTTACTTTAAGGAGTTGCTAGAAGTCACACAGTGGAGAAGATGAATGAGGACACACTATGATGTTTTCCCCAGACTGCCTTTCTGTTGGACAGCTCTCTGTGCTGTATTTATTGTATTTTTAATCACACCCAATAAAGACACTCAGAAAAGAAGACTCCTAGACAGTGACAAGAATGGTGTGATAAGTATTCATAGTGAGGGTGGAGTATTTGGAAAGGGATTAATGGCAAAATATCTTTCACTGTAATAAATCTTTTAAAAATGTAGTTATTGGGCTGGAGATTTAGCTCAGTGGTTCCATGTCTGCCTCACAAGTGCAAGGTCCTGAGTTCGATCCCGGTAACCACATACAATGCTGGGTGTGGTGATCACGCCCACCAGCAATCAATACCACACACCACAGTGCTGGGCGTGTTGGCTCACGCCTGTAATCCCAGCACTCAGGAGGCAGAGGCAGGAGGATTGCTGAGTTCGAGGCTTGCCTGGGCTACATAGTGAACTGAGGCCAGCCTGAACTACAAAGCGAGACCCTGTCTCAAAAAAAAAAAAAAGTAAATATTCACTGTAGTTTTTATCACACCAAGTATTATATAAAGCCTATTGTTGACCAAAATGTCATTATGTGGCACATGCCTCCCTGGAGTGTTGAGATACGTATAGTATGCACATGTACAAGCAAAAATAGAAAGCTGTCCTCATGGAAACTTAGATGGTAGTGAGAGGAAAATTTGACAATATATAAAGTAATTTCACATAATGTTAAGTGGTAATGAGTGCTATGGAAAATAAAAGCACGGAAAGATCCTAAGGGATGGAAACTAAAATGGTATCACAGAGAGGCTGATGCATAAATTGACTCAGAAGGGGATTCAGCAGGTCAGAGGAAAATGCACAGGCAAGACACGCACGTACTGGGGGGAAGAGCATTTCACCCAACCTTCACACATTCAAAGATGGGGCTTGTGGAAGGTATTTGGACCACTGGGGTGCTATAGCTGACTTGCTTTTAGGAGATAGGGTCTTGTCAGGGAGATAGGTTGCAGGGAATGTGACCTGGAACAGTGTGTCTCCCTCCCTAGCTCCTATCTTTGCTTTCTGCTTTCTGGCCACCATGATGTGATCAGTTTTTCTCTGCGCAGGTCCCTCTGCTGTGTTGTATCTACGTTTAAGTTTACTGAAAATGGATTGAAACTTCTGAACTATGAGCTAAAATAAACCTCTCCTCTTTAAGTTGCTGATATCTTATGTTTTGATGAGGAAAGTGTTGAAGAAAGACACTTATGCTTTAGTCAACTTCCTAAAGGGCTCAACTCTTTATAATATCAAGGGGACAAGTTTCAATCTATGAATTTTTGGGCTATCAACGTTCCATAATGGCCCCATGCTGTGTTTCCTAAACACAACATGTACTTTTATCTTTGCTCTCTCTCTCTTTTTCTGTATTCTCAGTCTAAGCTTACTCTGCAGAGCCAGTTTCTCTCCCACTCTTATTTTTGCTTTCTTGAATAAATTTTGCCATTGCTAAAAAAAAAAGTACCAATTTTGGAAAGACATAAACATTCAGACTGCAACATTTAACAAGAAGTGAATGAAGATACAAGAGAAGTCAAACAATTGGCCAGAGGTGAAATAAACAAAGAGAAAAAGACCACCAAGTAAAGAGAAGAGTCAGGAATATGATGGCCTGGAAATGAAGACAGTGTTTCCGAGAGAGAAGAAAGCCTCCCACCTCCCTGCATGAAGCACAGGTGATCCGTCAAGTGAGAGAAGGAAGCCGGGCGTGGTGGCTCACACCTTTAATCTCAGCACTGGGGAGGCAGAGACAGGAGGATTGCTGAGTTCGAGGTTTGCCTGGGCTACATAGTGAGCTCAGAGCCCGCCTGAACTACAAAGCAAGACCCTGTCTCAAAAAAAAAAAAAAAAAAGTGAGAGAAGGAAGAAATGACCAGTAAACTTAACAGCATGAAATTCATGGTGACCTTGAATCAAATGACTTTGGAGGAATGATGGGCAGGACAGATTAGTGAAAGTCTGACCAATATCACTGTCAGTGAGAATGAGAGGAGAAAATTGGAAGAAAAGAAATATAAACAATTTTTTAAAACTGTGAAGAGAAAGAGGTGAAAATGATTCAAAAGAAAGCTTTTAAAGAAAACACAAGTATGTATGCTAGACAGAAGGAAAAATACAGAGGAACGAATTGCTAGAGTGACATGCTGAGTAGGTGCATTTTTCAACAGTTCATTCATTGCCAAGGAGTCAAAATAGAAGACATGAATAGGGTAGGAGATGTGAGATGGGGATTTCATAGAAGTTCGCCCTCTGATTGCTCTACTATTCTCAGTAAAGGGAAACAGCAAGGTTAGACGCTGAGAGCAAGGAAGGGTCAGAAGAGATTGTCAGGGAGAGTGGGAAAGGGAATGGGTTAGGGACATGGAGTATAATTACCGGTCAGTACCGAGGGCTGGCTTCAAGTTGGTGATTGTGAAGTGACCCGGACCTTCATCGGCATAGACTGGTACAGACGTGTGTTTTCCTCTCACTGTGTTCATCGGCATTTGTGCAGGCAAGGAAGAGAGAGAAGTTTGTGTTCCACAAAGTTGTATATATTTATCCTCAGAAGTTTTATATAACACACAAAAGCAGGGCCAAAATAGTTGATGATGTGTAGTAGGGAGTGATTCGAATGACTGACTTGATTTCATTGGAATAAGAATGGACAGGTGTACATGTAAGAAGGCTGGGGTAGATTAATGAATTGGAGGTCAGGTGGGTGAGGTGATTAGGGAATGCGCTGGGGAGAAAGGGACCCAAAGGAGGGTTGCATGAAATCTGGATGGTGGAATTGCTGCAGCTGTTGGTATGAGCAGTTCCAGGGCACAATTACAGCATTTACTATAGACCGCTGGCAGTATCATCCTTGGCCCCATGTGAGTAACTTTAAATTATTAATAAGTATAACTGCTATTGGTACAACTGATAAGTTCTATAGAAAAATCAAGATGCAGGATGTAATTGTAGTACCTAGCACTAATTAAAATCATGGTCTTTACTTCTAGGAGTGTAACTACTTTTCATTTTTCTTAATTTCGGTAACCATATGGTAAATAAATTCTATAAAAATTCTAGGCCATGGGCCGGAGGATTAGCTCAGTGGTTCCAGTGCCTGCCTCACAAGCACAAGGTCCTGAGTTCAATCCCTGGTAACCACATACAATGCTGGGCATGGAGACTCATGCCCACCAGCCATCAATACCACATACCACAGTGCTGGGCGGTTCACAGGCAGTGGTGGTTCACACCTGTAATCCCAGCACTCAGGAGGCAGAGACAGGAGGATTGCTGAGTTGGAGGCTTGCCTAGGCTACATAGTGAGCTCAGAGCTAGCCCAAACTACAAAGTGAGACCCTGTCTCAAAAAAAAAAAAAAAATTCTAGGCCATGAGGTTAGGCAAGAACACAGTTGCTTGATTCTTGTAGGCCAGAAATCATCTTGCAGTATGCTTACTTTTTTTTTTTTGCCAGAAAAACCCTTGAAACACAGAAAGAAGCTAGTTGTGAGTGGAGGCCATGTTAGAACTACTTTTTTTTTTTGAGACAGGGTCTCGCTTTATAGTTCAGGCTGGCCCTGAGCTCACTATGTAGCCCAGGCAATCCTCGAACTCAGCAATCCGCCTGTCTCTTCCTCCTGAGTGCTGGGATGACAGGCGTGAGCCACCATGCCTGGCACTGTAGTATGTGGTATTGATGGCTGGTGGGCATGAGTCTCCACGCCCAGCATTGTATGTGGTTACCGGGGATCAAAGTCAGGACCTTGCGCTTGCGAGGCAGGCACCAGAACCACTGAGCTAACCCTCCAGCCCTAGAACTACTTTTAACAATTACTATAGAATTACATATTTCCAATTTCAGTTTTTCATCCATAATTTGGATGCCAGTGGCCAGCCTCACTGAGCTATCTCTGAGCCTTCCTAGATAATTTCAGAGGAAATGAGAAAACAGGGCTGCTTGCTCTTCTTTAATCTGTCCTACTGTGACTACTACTTAGAGGTAATGTAATATCACAAGTTTATGGACCACGCTTCTTCTGGGGTTTAAAAAGTACTTTGTGTGTATTGCTTTAATTTTGAGGAAGCTAAAATTCATTATGCTATAGAATCTATTTCAAAGATTCTACAAAGAGAATTTTAAAAATCTCCCAAATTGTTTCTTTTTCCTTCCTTGTGCTGTTGGTAGAGGCATCCATTCATTCTAACTTCACACTGCTTTATAGTCACATTCATGTGGATTACTAGAGCTTCTCTGGGGGAACTTTAATCCCCACAAGGTCCATGCAGTAGTCCGATAAAGATGAGAATCACAACCCTTTTTCCCATTACATTGTTTTTTTTGATCTTTTAATTTTTTTATGTCTTTTATGCTTCAGTAATTTAATCATAACTGTCCTCCCAGTGCCTCAATATGTGAGAATTAAGAAGCTAAGTTGAATAGAATCGTAAAACAAGACCTCTGCAGTATATGACTGTAGAGTAAAAGGTGGTGTCCTAGGTGTGTCTGTGGTGTATCTGATAGCCCTGTGCACAATCATCAGATCTGATCTAGGGATGATAAAAGTAAGCACAAACTACTGGCTTTAATAATGAGACTATAGGGAATGTCAGAAAGAATCAAAATTACAGTACCCAATTCTTTCAATATTCAGGAAATGGTTTTATTGAAGTGATAAGTACAAAAATTTCTCCTTGAATTTTACATTGTCTTTGTCTGCTCCTCTAATGGTTCTATGCTAAATTAATTTTCCTATAATAAACATACTGAATGCAACATGCCATGAGATTTATCTTATGTTAGTGACAAGTCATTAATTATTAATGAATTAATATTTAGATATATAAAACCAAATTTCTTAAAATGTTACAAGTTTAAAAGTCAGAATTGGAAGACTTGTATGCTTCATGAATAAGCATACATCAAATATTCAAATTAAATAGAAAATAGATAAATAAAAGTTTAATTTATGTACCTATGGAATTTTCTACCCACCAAGAGAAAAATCGCATTCATAAAACATTTTTAAAAATGTATTAGGTTGTAGTCAGACCATATAAAATAAACATTAACTTCAAAAGGTAGAAATTGTATCAGCCACATTTACTGTCCATAATGTAGTAAAACTATGAATGCATTATAGGTAGCAGCCATCAAAACTACGAAAATCCTAAACACTTGGAAAATGAAACCTCTTGAATTTAAAAAATCAGATGGAGGGCTGGAGATTTAGCTCAGTGGTTCCGGCGCCTGCCTAGCAAGCACAAGGTCCCTGGTTCCATCCCTGGTAACCAGATACAACAACACCGGGCGTAGTGACTCATGCCCACCAGCAATCAGTACCACATACCACAGTGTGTGGTATGATGGCTCACACCTGTAATCCCAGCATTCGGGAGGCAGAGGCAGGAGGATTGCTGAGTTCCAGGCCTGCCTGGGCTACACAGTGAGCTCAGGGCCAGCTTGAAATACAAGGACCCTTCCTTAAAAACAAAATCAAATGGAAGCTGAAGCTATAGACATTGGGAAAACAATGAAAACAGTGGCACATAATCAAAACTATGGGGTCAAGCCAAAGCTATATTTTGATGAAAATTTCTAGTTTGTATAGGAAATAAATATAACAGTGGCAAAATGCATTGAATTTAAAGGCATAAAATTAGGAAAATACCAGCAAAGCATGAGCAAAACCCAAAAGGAAAATTCATTAATTACAGAGTAAAAAATAAAAAAGCAAAGCAAACAAGTAGTAGTAACAAAACCAAGATGTCTTTCTTTGAAGTACAAATGAGTGAATAGTTTTCTGTCCAAGAAAAAGTACAAATATAAGACAAAAAATGTAGAGAGAGGAATCAGCAGCAGATCAATAATAGAAGAGATCAAAAAGTGCAAGAAAGCAGCAGGTATGCTAATGATGTAGAAATACAAATTGAGCAGAAAATATAAACATCTCAGAATGGGTGTAAAAATATGTAAAAGAAATTCAAAGTTTGTCAAATAAATGCCTCCATAAAAGCTGTAGTTCCAGATATTTTGTTAGGTTAGACTTAGCAAGTATCAAGCAATGCATTATCTTTTGTATTTGTTGGAATAATTGTAACAAGCACAGGAATGAAAGGTCATAAAGATTTCCACTGTCCAGAAGAAAAATAATGTTAATATTATCCTTTGGAAAGGTTCATATACTTTTTTTTTTTTGAGACAGGGTCTTGCCTTGTAGTTCAGGCTGGCCCTGAGCTCACTATGTAGCCCAGGGAAGCCTTGAACTCAGCAATCCTCCTGCCTCTGCCTCTCGAGTGGTGGGATTACAGGCGTGAGCCACCATGCCTGGCAGGTTCATGTACTTTTAACACTATCCTAGAGCCTGGAAAAGATGCAAAGGAAGCATTCTTATTAACTTCATGAAGCTAATGTCACATAGATACTATGCTTGACAAAGACGGAAAAAATCTTGATGTCAGTCTCCAGCACATAATTGCACAAATCCTATGTTAAATAGTAGTAAAATAAATATGGCTTTAAAGTAGAATGATGTACTGTGGTGTGGTGAGATTTAAGACTACAAGAATGGGAAAGCACGAAGAAGGCTGTTATCACACTAGAGGTTATTTTGCTATTCATATATAAATATATATTGTAATTTTTACTACATTTACACAAAGTAAGATATAATCTTCACACATTTTGTACAGTTTATCTCGAGTCATTTCCTCATCTAAGAAATAACTTAATGGAGGCATACTTTACATATTACATAGTTTACCACTTTAAGTATACAATTCAATTTTTTTGTACGTTTTCAAATTGTGCAGGAATTGCTGTAACTCAGTTTTAGAACATTTTCATCACCCCCAGAAAGATACCTTATGCCATTCACTATTAATTCCTACAGCAGGAGACTGTATGAATTTATGCCTCCTGGACATATAAATAGCATGATATACTATGTAGTCTCTTATGTGGCTGGATTTTGAGGTCCAGCCATGTTACAACATGTATTATAAGTTCTTTCCTTTTCATTCCGTATTACTGTTCCATTACATGGGTGTACTACATTTCATTCATCCATTTACCACCAATCTTGAGACATTTGCTTTTTTTTTTTTTTTTCCAATTTGGGGCTATTGTTAGTAAAGCTGCTAAGAACATTCAGGTACATGTTTTTATGTGGAGGTGCTTTTTCATTTCTCTTAAATATATGACTAGAAGTAGAATTTCTGGATCAAAAGTCTATGCTTAATATTTTGATGAACCTTCAAACTATTTTCCAAATCAGCTGCACTATTTTATTTTAC
>PVIC010028268.1:0-23331 GCA_004025085.1 Thryonomys swinderianus
AGATATGGTATAAGAGAAGGCATGAAGTATTGGTAAGGCACTGGATGTGGTGGTGTCTAAAGTATAGCAAGATACTGAGAATGAATGAGGCACAGAATAAAAGTAAAGAACAGATTGTGGTTATGGTGCAAAGTATTGGTAAGTGACTAAAGTATTACTGAGGTATGGACTAAGAGATACTTCTAAGGTTTAGATCTAGAATGTCTCCCAGACTTCTGCTACCTGCAAGCAGCCAGCCTGCCACTGGACCCAGGCCAGATGCCCACTGCGAGCTCCACTCCCCCTGGGTGAGTCTGGGTAAGCGAGCGGAGGCTGCACAGTGACTTTCACTGCCTGCAAGCAGCCCGCCTGCCACCGGACCCAGGCCAGCTGCCCCGTGGGACATCCATCCACCCCAAGTGATTCTAGCCTACCCACCAATGGACTCAGGCCAGAAGCCTCATGGGAGCTCCATTCCTGTTTGCACGAGTCTGGGTAAGCACCACTTAGGTTGTGCAGTGATTTACAGTGTTTGGCAGCACAACAGATATGAGAAAAAATTCAAGAACCCAGGCACAAAGATCACCACCACAGGGGAATTCAGGGAAAAGGGAAATGGAGCAAAATGAAGCTCAATCTCCAGAATTCTCTGAACTGATAACAAAAGCAGATCTACAATATGGAAATCAGAACTGATCTCTGAGAAGAAAACAGAGATGCTGTCCACAGTGAAGGACTTCATTAAAGAAGAGATCAGGAATATCATAGAAGCTCAGATAACAAAAGCAATGGAACATTATAAAGAGCTTCAAGCAGAGGTTCAGGTGATCGAAAACAAGAATCAACGTTTGTGAAGTAGGATGAATGAAGCAGAAAACCAAATTTCAGACCTAGAAGACAGGCTCACAGCTAATGAACAGGAAAGGAATAACTTATGGAAAATGGCAAGGCACCATGAAAAATCAACCCAACAGCTCCTAGATGACTCAAAGAAGAATAACATAAGGCTGATCGAAGTTAGTGAAGAAGCAGGAAAGAGTGCAAGAGAATGTCCCCCAAAGGCTCATATGTTCAGAGGTGAGTCTTTTGAAATGTGATTAGATTGTGGAGGAATTACACTCATTGGGGGAATAATCATACTTACGAGTTCAGTGGTGTGTGTGCTGTTAAGGGTCGGGGTTGCCCAGTAGAGTAGTGAGACTACTAGCCTGTACCTCCATGAAAATTAATATTTTTAATGCTGCTGATTAAGATGAGTTAGTATTGCATCCTAAGCACACCAAAAGTACAAAATGGCATTGAGCAGAAAGCATAATGTCACTATCATAGCTGGCAGTTCAAAACTCTCTTATAATGCAGTTTTGAATGTTTAACTTTTAAACATTCAAACCTTGGGTAGTTGGGCTCACTATCTTCCCATCTTACAGAGGCAGCTGGTTTCTGAAAATTTGTACAGGAAGTATTTGGTATTACACTTTTTCCTTTGGATTTTAACCTTAAGGAGTTTTAGGTTTTACTGTTTGGTAAGGAAATGACCAAGAGGGAAACAAGAGTCAGCAGTATGACTGATATTTTTAGCAAAGTGAAAAAAATAGATTATAAAGTATATGAGGACATTCTTTCAAAGCACTCAATGTTACCTGTGTCTGTAAAACTGAATTATACATAGAGCAGAGAAGGTGCTAAAGGGAGCAAAGAGGCTTTAGAAATTTGGAAGCAAATTATTTCTGTGAATAGGCTGAAAAATTTGGTCTCTATAAGTAAGTCGATGAAGCAAGGAATCTTTAGGCTAAATAATTGAAAGGCAACTTGAAAAAAGATGGTTGGAAAATTTATAGCTCTAATAAGAAAAAAAAACAAGATTTAAGCAGTGAGGGTTTTGAAGCTATGAAATGTTTAATCACAAGATGTCAATTGCCTTCTCAAGAGAGTTTTCAGGAGAAAGTTGTGTCTCTGGAGTTGATAAGGTGTAGCCTTGCAGTAAACAAAAGATATGAGATAAAATGAGGATACTAAAAGTCCTGAGGTCTGAGATCAAGTTATAAAACCTGATTAACCTGGAAAACTAATCATAAGAATTTTATATCTTTCATTTTTAGAGCTAAACAGTAAAAAAAAAAAGATTTTAGAATATTCCACTGAACTGTCCTGTGTTTAATTCAATCAGTTTGGTCTCAAATGAATTTGTCTTCATCTTAGGGTGACACCTGAAAATTGAACTATGATCATGCACACTTAAGAAAGAGATGTAAAATAGATTCCCAAGATTTGGTCCAAGAGAGTTGGATTATATACTCTGCAGAGAGGCCAGGGTTAGTGATTTTTAGTGTCTAGCCTGGAGAGAAAGAAGCAACTAGAGCATACAAATAGAAAAAAAAAAGCACATATTTCCAAATGGAGCCAGTGCAAATCTTGAGGCCCCACTGTGGCCCACCTGAGAGCACCTTTTCAGCTGTTAGAGTAGACGAGATTTCAAAGTTATCTTTGTGGGCTTGAAGATCAAGAATTTAGAACATAGAAAATATACTCCCCATAAAAGCCATGTTATTTCTTCTTGTTTCCCTCTGGGCCAGAACCAGAAATATACATTCCTGGTTCTCTGCAGAATACATAATCCAACTCTCTTGAGCCAAGACTTGGGAAATCTGTATCTTAAAATTCATCTTCCTTTTCATATAGAAGTTCCAAGGCTAGCAGGTGGAGCCAGCAGTGGTACTGTTTGAATAGAGGTGAAAAGGGTACAACAAAGAGAAGAGGAGAAAAGTAGCTGTGAGGGCCAACTCTGGGTCAGATACTATAGTAATAATAAATGCGTTTGCTCTTGATAACTATGAGAGCAAGTGTTTCTGTTTCCACATAAAAACCATATTGTACTGGATAAATTTCTCCTTGACCCATTCATGTCACTATACCAAATAAGTGTGTGTGCCAGAAGCACTGAGTCTTCTATGGAGATATGGATTTGAAACCCAGACAAAAACCCAGTGTCCCTTTCTTTGCACCATACTGGGTCACAAGTTTGATGAAAATCCTTCTATATTATGCAAAGAAAGGTAGAAGAGAGGTGGGACCTTTAGTATTCACTGCCAGTCTGATCTTTCTTTCCATAGCACTGGCCCTCTTGACTGAGAATGGAGAAGAATCCTTCCAGATCATTGAATATGCTGAGCATGGACTTTGCTCTGATCTCCTAAGGATTGCTCTATGGTTTGTATGTAAACTGAGGAAGTCTTGCAAGTGACTCATGATGAAATATTAAAAGATTGGAAACTTAATCTGGCTATGGTATTTAGAGGAGAAGTCTCTGGAAGGTGACAAGGAAGAGAGGAAGTCACCAGAGTGAAATGTCTCTGAATACTTGTAGCTTTATAAAAACAGTTCAGAAAGACATATACATACATGTACATTCCCTATGTCTTACCATGTCATGTCTGTGCTGTACAGGGCTCTGCCAGCCTGCAGGTAATCATGAGGCATGGCCCTTGAAACTCCAGTGGCATAGGCTAACTTTACCTCTTTTTTATAAGTTGTGCAGTGTCAGATATTTTGCTATAGTAACAGAAACAGACTAAAACAAATGCAAACCTTTTCTATGGATGGTAGTAATAGATATCTCAATGTCTTAGACACCAACCTTTTAGCACTGAATCTGATGTCCCTTCCAGAGAAACTGAAATTGTCCATGGCTCTGAGGGGGAACCCAAGGACTCCACTCTTTGATTCTGAAATTGGGAAAAGAAATGGGAAACAAAAAGTGGGGTAAAAAAGTATATTGTGTGAAGTTTTATAAAAAAAGTATTTAGATCCAAATGTTTATAAAATACACATTCAGTAGAAATATAGAAAAAAGGCAAATATTTTCTCTCTCATGTTAAGCATATAGTTTATTAAGAGGAAAGAAAAATATTGCAAGAAAATTGAAAGCAGAGCAGTGTAGAGGAGAAATAAAACCTGTCTATGGAAGAGGAGGATAACACTAAATTGAGAATCAACACATTAGAAGAAAACAGAAGCAGCTGGGTATGGTGGTAGATTTCTATAATCCCAGCATTCGGGAAGGGTAAGTTAGGAACTTGGCAAGTTAGCCCAGCCTAGGCCACTTGGTGATTAAGTGAGCACTATCTCACAATAAGGAAAGTGCTAGAGATAAGGCTCAGTGCAAAGGCCCTAGATTCAACCCAGAGAGAGACAAACAGAGATAGAGTCAGAGACAGAGATATAGAGACTGAGACAAAGAGAAGTAGTTGGGGCCATGCCCAACTGGATCAAATTTGATGGGTTTCTAGGTGTCTCTAATTGAGCTGCTGTGGCTGCCTCTATGTTCTGAACCAATTAAAAACATTTATCTTGACTTTGAGCATGATTCGAAGTCTTACAGTGCCCAAGCTGATAGATACATAAGACAGATAAAGATACACCATAATATTTTTGAGAGAAGCAAATTACACACAGTGCTCGCTCTGTGAATGCAGATCACAACGAGGAAACCTAAAACCTTGCTGTGTAAAGATATCATCCATGAGAAGTTACCTGTCTGTCCAGGAAAACAAGCTGTGGCTGCACTGGAAGCTCTTTTCCCACTTCACCATCTGAAGGCTGGACCAGGACAAAAAGAACATAGGGTCTGACATATATTAGCTTTCCAGCTTTGAAATTGCTTGCATTTCTGTAAAAACAAAACAAATAGAATACATCTATAGAATTACAAAGATTTTTCAGTAACTATTTTCCATAAAACATCATTACCACTCAAAATATTTGTAATTCCTTATGATTCTAGAAATAATAATATACAGTATAGTGAGTATTTATATATTATATAAAGTAGATTTTTAATATGCTTGTTATGCCATATAAAATATAGACTTGGCAGTGTGAGGAAAAAGCACAAATTATGAACTCATATTTTATCACTATTAAGGTTGGCCAAAAATTCCTGAGTAAAGGAAATTACCAGAATAAGATATTTAGAGGTCAGGAATTTCCTCAATAGGAGGCAAACAAACCAGGTTCCAGAAAATACCTTGATGTGCAGTGTGTCGTAGCTTCTGTGGTATAAACTCTCCTACCACCATTAATTCCAAGACACCAAGATAATGTCACTGCACAGAGCTGAGAAGATGGCCAGCAGAAAACGCTAGAACACTACAGTTGTATAAATTTAGTCCTGGCAGCCACCATCACTTACCTTCCGGTTACATGTGCATTAAGTAGATCCAACAACTATGGACAGAACTGGATGACTGATCTGAATTGCAAGAAGTACCTAGGAAGATTCTTGTCTACAACGGATATTCACTGAGCACTACTGTGTAGCAGGTATTATTATAAACTCTTGATGTATATACTGCATCTCTAAAATGACAGCATGGGGTGAGTTTTCTTACTATGAAGAATAAAAGGTCCAGAAAGGCTTCAGTAACTTGCCGAAGGTCTTAACCATAGTAAAAGCTAACCAAAACCATGGGTCATTTAAAGAGTGAGCTACATTGCTTATCTTGTTCATGTATATGACTTGCTGATGTGACTCAGCAATATGGTTGTTATATAATTCATGGTACCCTATCCTGTTTTGGCTGCTGGATGACCAAATTAGCTTTATAAAAAGTATACACTTACTATTTAATTAACCCGTGTATTAACATTATATTCTTGCAAGAGATATTTGAGAATTAAATGGACATATATAAGCATCACACGTTATAAATATTACCTTAACATAGAGCATCCTCTAGTGAAGTATCCCTAAAAAATAGCCTAGGCTAGGTACAAAATAAAAAGGCTTTTTAAAAAAAATATAGGCTACTCTGTTCCCCCCATTAAATATTTATGAGTCGCTTATTTTGTTGTCCAACCACTCCCCTCCCTATGTGAGCAGGAAGGGATAAAGAAAGCATTTATTCGTCATGGACAGCACACGTCAAGTGAAGGTAATAATTAGCCTGAAAGAGGAAACAGTGAAAAAGCAAATACAGCGTGGCCCTGAGTACGAAGTTTCTGTAGAAAGCGTTTCCTTCTGCCCCGTGAAACCTTGAGGTGCAGACACTGTGGGCACATGTGGGCCTAAGAAGCCTCCTTTCATTCCACCAGCCAATGCCCCGGCCTCTGTCTAGTCTCCCTGGGAGTTCAGTGCACATGAGCCCAATCACCACTTACTAGTTTATTTAGCCTGAGAGCCTTTGGTTCTTTTCCTTTTTTAAACCAGATTTTTAAAATCTCTGTTATTAATTCTATCATTTGATGGGTCCCAGGCTATCGAAAAATGTTTAAATCATTACCAGATCCTATTTCTCCCCTAACCTAGTCCTTAAGTGTTTTCTGATGAGCACTGGGTACAGGCAAGAAGCCTGGGTTAAAGAAACTGAAAGACCCATTAAAGATTGTGACATAGTACATTGCTGTCTGGAGACGAAAGGATGGGAAACAACTGCCTGAACACCCGCAGAAAAGCCCGTCCTCGACACACTTTAAAGTTTATTGTGAGCAAACATCTCTTATTAAATGTAAACAGCATCTCACTGGAGGTCACAGACTTGCTGCGGCAGCATATCCCAAGGTAATACCACTTTAAGCTCCACATAAACTCTTAAGCAGTTTTTATCCTAAAACCTGACCGTAGGTGGTACAGTTTTTTACGATATGTTATAATAGTGCAATAAATCTGTTAGCTTAAAATCGAATCTCCGTGGCCTTTTAGAGAAATCATCATTAAATGCAGGGTCCTGTTAATGATGCCATCGAAGTGAAATTGTTTAATCTGCTCAGGGGGTGAAAGGTCACCAAATGAATTTTTTATAATACATCAACTTGACACGCAATAGGGAAAACTGTAATAGATAAAAGCAAAGGAAAAGGGCACTGTCTTCTTCTGATAGGTCAATAGCAGCCAAGAGAGTCACTCATCCACTTTTCTTTCACAATGGGGCTCCTTTTGCATTTAATATGGACACCCAATTAATACCTCAGCACCACAGACAACCTCATTTTAGGTGACTTATAGCAATTTCTCCCCCTTCCCTGAAATGAAAGTGATCACAATACATCATAGCATTGTGCGAATTAACGTTAATTGATTCAAGTTACCAAGCAATGATGGGCCACTTATATAATCTAGGCGTTATTGGGTGCTAGAAGGGATGGAGGGAAGATTAGATTCCAGTGTCCGTTGCTGTGACGACGGGAGTCACCTGACACCTTGTTAGACAGTTGTAAGGTTCTATTGTCGGCCCCAGTGGGGTCGTCAGTAAACTGGAGTGATGTCCAAACATCATTACATGCTGCTCCAATATTAAAGCAAAAGGATTAGCAACTTATTGCAAGCAACCTGGATTTGTCATTGTGCTGTCGTTATCCAATTTCCAACAGCTAATGTGACTGTAGCCTGCAGGCAGAGGGACCTACAGCCAAACTTTAAAAAATGGGGGAGGAAAGTTTTCTCCATCTCTCCCAGTTTTAACCACTATTTAATAGCTTCTAATATCGAGTCAGGTATGTGAAAGAATTCTTTTCTCCCCCTCCAATACTTAGTGCTGGCTAGCAGAGAAAGCATAAGAGAATGCAGATATTTCCCAGTTCTGAGGTCACCACTATTCACTTCTACCCTCATTTTTAAATCTACCGGATCTGTGGAGGATGGGATCATTTCTATTTGCATGTCAAACCCAGCAAACACATAAACAAATAAATGCTCTGGATAGAAACTAGCTCTGGGCAAGACCCACTATCACAAGATGAAGGTGGAGTTGAGCATTGGAATACTTGCTCTTAAACTCTCTCTTCCTTACAGCTACTAGCCAGATTCCCATAAACAACCACATGTTTTGATTAACTGCTTCAGGGTTTCCTGATTTTTGGCCTCTCGTGTTTTATATTAGGTAGATAAGGTAGCATAGTCTCTATGTACCATGAGAGGACTTAGATTTTAAAGGAGTTCAAATGATTCTATACCCCGGGAGAAAAAGTAACTTTTCTAGTCAACTGCACCTGACAAGCCTATGTTAACCCTCCTATTATATACAAACACTGTTCAAGGTACTATATAAAGATAAATAATAATGTATGACCTCTGTCCCACAGGAATATTCTTCTCTATGGTTTGTAAAACAAGAATGACTTTCTGGCTATCTTTCTGAGTTGATGGATATCATCTTTCTTATATTTCATCACCCTTATGTTCTCTATTAATTCAAGACAGGCTCCCTAGGAGGAAAGAAATGCTACATGACCTAGTAGTTTCCTTCTGCACTGTGGTTTAGTGATTCCAAGCCTAGTGCATTATAAGCAGCCAATACATGTAACTACAGTACAATTTTGCCAACCCAGTACCCATTGTGTACTTCTCTGATTGTAGGTCAGTAATTACCTCTGAAAAGCTATCACTGATCTTGTCCTAACCAAATTCAAAATCTGGTGCAAACTTCAGTCTGTATTCTTACAGCTCTATTATAATAGTTAGAGCTAAACTCTTTTTCCTGAAAGTAGTCATTTCAAATTGAGTTTTGGGTAACCGAGATGTAGAAATATATAAAGACAAATAGACATGGTACATCTTCCATGAATATCAACTACAGAAGTAACAGTTTAGAGAACAAAAACTGAAGTTTTTTTTTGTTTTTTTTTTTTAAACAGGGTCTTGCTTTGTAATTCAGGCTGGCCCTGAGCTCACTATGTAACCCAGGCAAGCCTTGAACTCAGCAATCCTGCTGCCTCTGCCTCCTGAGTGCTGGGATTATGGGCGTGAGCCACCACGCCGGGCATTGTGGTATGTGGTACTGATTGCTCATGGTATTGTTGTATGTGGTTACCTGGGATCAAACCAGGAACCTTGCGCTTACTAGGAAGGCGCCAGAACCACTGAGCTAAATCTCTGGCCCAAAACTGAAGTATTTTTCATTGGTAAATAGCTTAATACATTGTAATACTAATATTTTATCCAAGAGAATGGAAACTGTGACTAGATTTTTAAAGATCTTACACAAATATTCAAACTTCCTATGTATGAGGCCTATCATAGGCTTAGCTGAAAAAGAAAAAGGAAATAAACCACTCAAGGTCTTTCTAATGAAAGAGATTAAATGCAGTATATTGGTTACATAAGAAGGTCAAAACAGCAATGAAGAGAAATAGCTTACAATTTCCTGCTTGGAAAACATTAAATGATCATTTTTTGGGGAATGAAAAATGTGCATACATTTATGAATAATACAAGAGCAGGCTGAATTTTCAACTGCTTCTTAACTCCCATTATAGTAACTCTTTTGTGATTTAATTTAATGCTTGATAAACATAAAAATATGTGCAAATACAAATACTAAATATTGTCAAGCTAAAAATATAGTCATTAGTTTTATGAAAAAATGAGTCTAATTGATAACCTAGTTAATACTGAATTAATGATTTTCTTTGCAATGAGATGGAATAAGATGTAAGAGTACATATTCTCTTTAATTAGTAGAGTAAATATTATTTTACATACTCGCTAATTTTAAAGTGTTCATTCTTTTGGGAAGATATCAAAAAGGGAATGGCTGGGTCAAATAGAACCCCTAGTTTTAGTTTTTGAGGAATCTCTACACTGATCTCCTCAGTGATTGCACAAGTTTACACTCCCACCAACAGTGGAGAAGGGTTCCTTTCTTCCCAGAACTCTGCCAGCATTTGTTATTAGTTAATTTGTTAATAAGAGGCATTCTTTCAGGAGTGAGATGGAACCTCAGCATTGTTTTAATTTATATTCCTTGAATGATCAGTGAAGTTGAATATTTTTTTTCATAAATTTATTTTCTGTTTCTACTTCTTCATATGAGAAGTGTCTATTCATTTCAGCTCTTCAAAACAATCCAAATGCCCATCAATGGATGCATGGATAAAGAAGATGTGATAGAAGAATAAACTTGAGACATTCCTAACTGAATGGATGCACCTTGAGACCATACTATTAAATGAAATAAATTGGACATGCACGTTCAAATCTCACATGGTTTCTTTGACATGAGAAACTGAGGGGACAAAAATCTACAATAGATATTGAGAAATGGAAAGAAAATGTTACATCAGACAGGAAACAAGGGAGAAGGGAGGGAGAAAAGGAAAGAAGGGACAAAAAAAGGAATGGAAGGAAAAGTGAAGCAAAGCTATTATAAATGAAGAGGGGAGATGTGTCAAAGGGAAGGGATGGAATGAGAAAAATAGACTAAGCAAATATGTCATATACAGGTACAAATTCCCTATGTTGGATGTTATCATTATGTGTATCTAAAATATAACAATAAAATAAGAAAAAATAATTTTAAGGCATTTAGACTTATGGGAAGCAAATAATTCTTTAATAGCAATTCAAATGTTTGGAGAAAAGCAGCATTAAAATGTAGACTTTTATTAGTCTATTCTATTTGGCTAAAATGTCACTGTATATAGCATAAATAGTAGTTTCTTTGATTTAAAGATAATGTCATTTGACTTTGGAATTAGAACCTCCTGCTCATGAGGGCAGGAAAATACTGGATGCAGAAACAGCATCAGCAGCAATACTTTAGAACTAACACTCTATTCATGAAGAACATAGAAATTACAGAGCAAGAATCAAAGATGTAGTGGTCTGAGACCTTTTAGTATAAGAACAAGGGTCCTTAAGGGCTTTAGCACAAAAATAGGAGTATGAAATAAATGATAGTTGTTTTTTTTTTTTTTGAGATGGTCTAGCTTTGTAGTTCAGGCTGGCTCTGAGCTCACTATGTAGTCCAGGCAAGCCTCGAACTCAGCAATCCTCCTGTCTCTGCCTCCCGATAAATGATAGTTTTAATGATGATTATAAATCACAAATAAAAAGTGTGAATATTCTATTGTGTCCCTTTAAATAGGACTTGTTTTAAGGTTTCAGCTCAATATTTTAAAATGCTAATAATAGAAAAATTGTTAATTGTATACAAACTTTTCAGAACATTTTTCCACAGAACCACATACACAGTATATCACTAGCATAATTTTTGTATTCTCCTGACTCAACAAAGTAATGAATTCATATAGAAATGAAAAGGGAGAAATGATCTGAGAAATATTTTTTATTGGAAAAATTGTGGTACTGTTATGGGAAAGAAAAGAGTTAAACTAGCAACATGGGAATATCTTTCACAGTGAATGTTCTGTCAGGCTTGAGAAGAATTTCACTTTATGTTGACAGCAAGTCTCTCCCCTGCAAATTTTAAACAGTTCTTTCTGGAAAGCAGGTGCCTTGCAGACAGTTTGCAGAAGAGAAAGTGTTCAATAAGACTTAGTGCACCTAGACTTCTATTTATTACCTGCTTGCTCTTCTGGTTTTGTTCTTGATTCTCTGCTGCTTATGTGAATACATGAACTTAAAAACCCATTCACAACATAAACACATACACACACACATCCCTGTATTTCCATGTCTTTCCTCCCTATGCTTTTAAGCCTGAAGGTTCATAGTAATATCATACTGACAGCTTTATATGACATACAGGATTAGTTTTCTTTGCTGCAAAACAGATTAACAGAAAATTAGTGACTCAGAATTACACAAATGTGTTATCTCCTGGGAGGGGGTCAGAGATCTAGAGAATCTTGGTTGGGCCTGTGCTTAGGAAGAGGCCGTCAGGAAGAATCCATATCCAGACCTATTCGAGGTGCTGACAGGATTTTGGGTGAAAGACAGTGTGTGGACCCAGCTTATAAAGGAAAGATTTAACATGTGTTTATCTCGCCTTTTTCTAAGAACTCCAGTGAGATTCTATAAAGAATAAAAATGAGTAAAAGGCTGGGTGTGGTGGGTCACACTTGTAATCCCAGCACTCAGGAAGCAGAGGCAGGAGGTTTCTGAGTTCGAGGTTCGCCTGAACTACATAGTGAGCTCAGGGCCAGCCTGAACTACAAAGCAAAACCTTGTCTAAAAAAAAAAAAAAAAGAGTAAAAATAGTGTAAATCAAAAGGAATAAAAAAGACAGGTGAGAAGAAAATAAATGATAACAGGTCAACAAAATTTTGAAAGTTGGAAAACAGGCTCATGAATCTGACTGATCTAAATAAAGATAGCTTAAATCCAGTTGCCTCTAGAGGATGACAAAGAATGGAAGAATTTGTTATAGACGATCAGTGTAAAAAGGAGATGCCAGCTCTATTCTCCTCACAAGGCCAACATCTGTACCATCTCAAAACTAAGTACAGTAATATTCTCCTGGAAATTTGAGTGTCTGCTCATTGAAATGTGTACAACTCCATGAAATTAGAGTGAACTTCTGGAGAACATCCTTGGGACTCTTCTTGAAAGGAATGACCAACGACTCAGCTCTGCTGTCTCAACATCAGTTCATCAGCTTGTCAATGGCTTTGCAGTGAACTCAATGGGACTGTAGAGTGACATTGATCAAAGCTGGTCTTTGACTCACAAAATCCCATTTTGCACAACTCTTAGGGCAATGCAACAACTTGTTGATCTCATTCAGTTCTGTAGGATATGGTTTTGCTCATTCTGCTGAGATTTGTCTAGTTATGCTTAAGAAGTAGTCTTTTTATCTTTATAAGACTTACTTTTTATCTTCTATGTAGGAAATATCTCTTAAAACTCTAGAGGAACACAGAGTGATAGAGAATATAACACATCCCAACAGAAAATCAATGCTATAATGTACACCTTCAGCAGTTTCTTATTAAATCAAAACAACTGAGCTTAAAGTCAAAACATGATGGCTATGATGGATGATGAGTGATAAATAAAGGTGATCTTTTCCTCAAAGCTGTCTCACTTCTTCATGACAAAATGATATGTCCCTCTTGTATATGTGTATCTAACTTGTGTCTGACAGTTACAGACTAAGTGTTCACTGCACATTTTTACATATAATGAAAGAAAGAAATTAGTCACTTTGGAATAATGACCTATTTAAAAAGGTGAGTATTATAAATTTAATGAAAATTAAGGGGTAAGTTAAATTTTTCCTCTCTGTAAGAGTTCAGGGAAACCCAAGTAATAACCCCAAAAGAAAGACAAAATTAAAACAAACAAAAATGTATCAGCATATTTTTTTCAGATTCATGATACTCATATTAGCATGTAACAGTATGATTATTAAAGTGAAAATTGGTGATGGGCAATATTAACAAACGTCTAAGAGATTATGAGCAATCGTGAACTGTAAATACTTTTGAATGCCAAGTTAACAGATTACAAAACCTGTAAAAACTACCAGATCTACAAAAAGTGCTTCAGTTCTCTTTTATTCTACCATACATATTAACATATATTAGGGAAAGGAAGACCAAAACTCTAAACTTTCATTTGGATTGTTTCTTTCCATACAAGCCAATTGATGTATTAGTTGAATATTGACTCAAATATGAAAGTTTTTGCTTTTTATTTCAGTTCTAGTGAATTCCATAACCATTGGAAATGGCTGATAGAAGTAATTGCTTCTCACTACATGTTATTTATTAGCACTACAAAAATAAAATGAATGTACAATAACAACAGTATATTTTTTCCACCTGAATAACACCAAAACCTAACCTACTGATTAAATTCAACATTAATAAGTGAATTAAGAAATAATGGAAAGCAGCCGGGCATGGTGGCTCATGCCTGTAATCCCAGCACTTGGGAGGCAGAGACAGGCGGGTTGCTGAGTTCAAGGCTTGCCTGGGCTACATAGTGAGCTCAGGGCCAGCCTGAACTACAAAACGAGACCCTGTCTCAAAAAAAAAAAAAAAAAAAAAGAAAAGAAAAGAAATAATGGAAAGCAAATTCTTTCAGAAAAAACTCTCTTCTATGTACTTTTTACTTTAAAGTACTAACATTTAATGTCTTCTGACAGTTTAATAAAATAATTATGAAGAAAGTAGATTTAATAATGAATTTAAAAACAGAATTTAAGTCTTTAAGTGGCTCTTTGAGATTTTAATGTTATGAAAAAATAAAATATTCATAACAAAATAATATGAGAATAATAATAGTTAAATGCTGTGTATTACTATCTTCAAAGTAGCTACTCAGAGTATAAAACATAAACCAAAATGATTTCTTTAGAAAAGAAGCAAACAACACAAAACTTTCTTTTGATGAATTAAGAACAACTAGCAATATAAATTAAGCCAAAGTTTATGTATCAAAAATAGTTTTGAGTTTTTATTCTTGCTCTAACAAACAGGATATATGATTCAGTGTAAAAAGGTTGACATGTATAATGCATAAACTCAAGATATCAGTGCTCATGCTGATGTTATTATAAGTGGTACTTACCCATAGCCAATGACTCCCTCTGACTGAGTCACCAGTAGGGCACCAATAGTCATATTCAGAACAGTCTCCAGGATTCCAGTCTGCTGAGCAGTGATGAGTTGCTGAGCCAAACTTTGCAATTTGTTACTCGATAAGGATGGAATTAGTTCAGTCCCCTTTGAGGTCGGCAGATCACCAATTTCAAAGAAAACCACTTTTGAAATAGTTTCCACTGTGCTTGATGGAAAGGCCCTATAGGAACTCAGTTCTATCATGAGAGGTCTACGTTGACCAACTCTTCTAAATTGACTGGCACAAGTCACAGTTGGACAGTTGCGTTTTCTCTTTGCTTTAATGTCAGCAATGGCCTGTAAGGTTCTTTCATTGCCAGACATCTCATGAGTAAATCTGATTTGGCTTTGGTCAATCTGTAAGAAGTTAGTTACTTTTTCAAGTATCACAATGTCCCAGCCTTTTTCCAGGACTGAAAATGTCACAGTGAAGCCTAAATGAAGGGAAACATCTGTATGTATTTCAATGGGCTCCTCTCCTTGTAGAACAACATACAAGAGGTTATCCACAATGCTGAAATAGTTGGCACCAATAGACTCATCCAGAAGTGATGAAGATGATTGCACTAAAGTAGGTGGAATAAAGCTTCCACGTAAGAAAACGTGAGGGGTCTGGAATTCCTGGTAGAATATAGCTAAGAGAAGTTTTGAGGTACTTTTGTTCCCTATTAGAGTAAAATGCAAAATTCGAGGCGTCTGATCAACAAAGCATACTTTGGTAATTTGCCTAGTGGGTAAGATGGAATAAAAAGTAGATGCAGACCCAGAGATAAAACAAAAAGTATTATCACTTGCACTACTAAATGTGTCAACAAAAGCATTGGTAACTGATACAACTGGATATAACCTCTGGGTTGACCAAGGGCCATCAACACTATCAAGTGTTAGGACCACTTGGTCCGTCTGTTTGCAGATAAAGCCTTGTATCGAGGATCTGTATGTGCATTTCTGTTCTTCTCTGAATATACCTATGAAGGAAAAATAAGCAAATGACATATAATCCACAACCTCTCAAAGGTGACTTACAAATTAACACTCTGATCATCATCTGTAACTTTACAGACTATTTACTGAATTTAATATACAATATGTATAGAACATTTATTGAACTTAATATCTAAAGTGGGGTTAAAAGCCCAAACTTTAGGCATATATTGGTTTATGATGTGGCATGGTGGTGCATGCCTGTAATTCTAGCACTATAGGAGGCTGAGGCAGGATACTCACAAGTTACAGCCCAGCCTTGGCAACTTAGCAGTTTAGTGAGACCCTGTAACAAAATTTACTTTTTTTTTTTTTTTTGAGACAGGGTCTCGCTTTGTAGTTCAGGCTGGCCCTGAGCTCACTATGTAGCCCAGGCAAGCCTCAAACTCAGCAATCCTCCTGTCTCTGCCACCCGAGTGCTGGGATTACAGGTGTGAGCCACCACGCCCGGCACTGTGGTAGGTGGTATTGATTGCTGGTGGGTGTAAGTCACCACGCCCAGCATTGTATGTGGTTACAGGATCAAACTCAGGACCTTGCGCTTGCGAGACAGGCACCAGAACCACTGAGCTAAATCTCTGGCCCAAGATTTACAATTTTTTAAAAAAGATCTGGGGGAGTGGCTCAGTGTAAAAACCTTGGGATCAATTCCTAGTATCAAGGTATTGAGGTGAGGTCGCCTTACTTGGACAAAAGTTGTTCTTAAGACCCAGGAATTACAGAGCTCTGTGTCAGAAGATTCTATCACTCTGAAAGCAACAAAGGCCTTTAGGAGTTCTGGGCTAGGAGCCCTGAGTGTTAAAACAAAACATTTTCTCAATACTTATATCTATAATAGTTTTAGGATCTCTACCTGAAAACTGAGTAACAGACACCAACATGTATATGTACTTCTCATTATATCGTAATGTCATCACTCTGTCATAGCAAAACAGAAAAAGGAGAAGGATACTCAAATAAGTGGAAGAAGAGGTGGAATGAGGGGACTAGAACAGGGCATTGACAGAGGCCTGTTAATATTGAAAACATGCTTGTGATCAGGGAGTGAAAGAGTTCACTGTACTATATGATTTTCTCACACTTTCTTTTACATATAAAGAATAAAGAAATACAAGAACCAAAAAAGTAGAAAATAGTAATTTGGGAAATTGTTGACAATAAATAGAGCACGAATGAGGGACAATTAGGCTAACGAACACATTTCAAGAGATAGCCATCATTCTTTATCTCCTTATTTATGACCATAGTAGACTTCTTATTTTAAATTCACTGAGAGGGCATTTTATCTTCCAACAGAGATTTCTTTTTTATTTAAATTATTATTCACAAATCCACTTGCATTTTTCTAGATATTTTTAATTTACTTTAGTTCAAGTTCTTCAAAGTAGCTAAAGGAATAGAACAGCAACAATACAAATCAAACTATTTCTAATACAAGGAATAGTACTTTCAAATGTGAGCTAGACTTTTGCTACACACTTCCTTCCAATTGTTATTATTAGAAATGGCTGCCTAGGTTGTCCACATTACCCCAATTTAATTACCAAAATATTGATTCAGTATGTGGCTTTACAACAATTAGAGCAATGATGGGAAAAAAATCACAGAAAAATTAGAAAACACTTCAAATTTAATAATAATGAAAAAGTTAACATATCAAATATGTGGGATATGGTTAAAATAGTGTCTCCAGATAAATATGTTATTAAATGCTTCTATAACAAAGAATTATCTAAAAACAATGTCTTGTAGTATTCAGTAAGAATTTAGAAAAAAGTCTAACATACAAGATGGTAATTATATTTAATAATACTGGAAAGTATATTTGCAATTGGCTAAAAACAGAATTTAAATATTCTTAACACAGAGTCATAAAATAACTGGTGATGTATATGTTAGTTAATTTGATAATGGCAATCATTTCACAATGTACATACACATCAAAATATCGCCTTCCATACTCTAAATATATAGAATTATTTAACAGTTATATCTTATTAAAGCTGCAAGAGATGAAGAACCTACATTCCAAAAGTTTTAAATAATTCAGAAAAAGAACAAGCAAACCCAAAGTAAATACAAGAAAACAGTAAATAAAAGAACAAAAATCAGTGAAAAAAAAGAAAGTTACCATGACAAAATAAATTTTTTTTAAAAAGGAAGTAAATGAAATCCTTCTTGCAAAATGTCAATAAATTTATTGACACCTTACCAGACCTATGAAAAGAAAAAGAGTGTAAATCACCAAATTCAACAACAAAAGCGTTATTGTTACAAATGGCTATTATAAAAAATAAGATACTTCATGCCAACAAACTCAAACATGTAGATGAAATAGACAAAGTCCTTGAAAACTAACACAAAATAAAACTTTACCCTGTCTCTTAAATAAATTGCACTTCTAAAATTGGATGCTAAATTATTAATTTACATGAAAATTTATCAAATTCAAAAAAACTTATTTTTACTTATTTTTTCTCCTTATGTACCTATAATATGATAAATTTGGTATTAAATTCAGAAATTTTCAATCTGAGTGAGGTAGCTCACATATACGATCCCAGCACTATGATAGGCTGAGGCAGGAGGGTCACAAGTTCAAGTCCAATCTCAGTAACTTAGTGATTTAATGAAACTCTGTCACAAAAAATTAAATTAAATTTAAAAATAAAGCATAGCTACAGTAGAAACTTATTGTATGATCTTATGATCTTGCTGGCTATTCAAATTAATTGTGCCTTGAGATCTTGATGACCAATTTCTACTCCAGTAATACCTTTTCCAAATGAGATAGGTGGTTTTCCTGATTGAAAATCATTCAATCACATCGGTTTCCTTTCTAAGCTCTACATTTCACTGTTTTTAGTTTTATACAGTTTCCATCTATGCTAATACCACTGTGTCTACTACCAAGTAAAGGTAAGTGGGAGACTGAAGATAAAGCAAAGTCATCAGCTGAAAGCCCAGGGTGGGGATTGGATGGAGGAGTTAGGAATTAGGTGAGGGAGGTCGATGCAAGGTTTGTGGTTTGAGGAAATGGTGAGAAACAGCCACTGAGGAAGAAGCAAAAACTCACGAGTCATCATCCGAAAATTCCATATTTAAGTTTAGGATTGTGAAGATTGATAACAATGATTTCAATGTGATAAATGCATCTGTGAGTAGTAAAATACAGCAGGAAAGGAGAACAACTGATGAAATGAAAATAAATAGCAAATATTATTAATTGCTCTCTGTGCTAGTTCTTCTAGAGAGGACCTGGAAATGAATTAAGCAAGGAAAGACTGAATGAATATACAAACACAATGGCTGGACCACACCTAGAAAAAGAGAATTTAAACCCCAAATCTACCGGAAACAGTTTGGAAAGTCAATCCATCATCAGTCACAATCACTCCTGAAAGTCAAGTTACTATCTGCTATACCAGTGCAACACCGAACAATAACTCCTAGAAAAATTAACCTAGCCAGTACTTGATGAATAGATGATAGTTTTTCTAATTTTCTTCAGTAATTACCTATTTCCCCAACGTTCAACTTGGAAGCCATTGAAAGATATTACATATATACCCTAACTAATCACACTGGATGCCATTTTTAATTAGCTCAGCAGTCTCCTGTAAGGGCACCTGGAGCCTTTTCTTACTTTATCCCACTAAAACACTTCTCATTCTAGCATCTACCTTCCAGGCAAATGCAAGCGATGGTAACTGACTTCCTTACTGTAGCATAATCAGAATAAATGCCCTTTGCTTGTTTTCCTTTGGGTGGTCTCTGTTTATTTCTATAACAATCCTCTATGTGGCCAAACTGTCATGCTGATAGGAATCATAGCAGAGTTAAGGCAGAGAAGAAAAGAGTAAGCCAGTCTGTACCTCCTTAGGAAACTAAAGAGCATGGTCTACTCTGCAAAGGCAGGCCGTGTGAAGTAGGGAGAGCAGAAAGCAGGTCAGAGCAGAAAGCAGGTCAGACAGTGTCTGCCTCCAAGGAGCCTATGTTCTACCCAAGGTGTATTACACAGAGCCTGGGATAGCATGAGAAGATACGGGAAACTCAAGACTGGAGAGTGTGACTTAAAGAATCTAGAAGGAGAGTGACATTTTGGCTAGCTTTCAATGAACGCAAAAAGAAAAAAAAGTAAGAACGCTCTTTGAAGATGAAGATTATTCTGACTCCAATGTCAGAATTCCATGAAGCACCGGGAACAAATTTTGGAGTAGGGACATTTAAGGGTGTATGAGCTCCTCAGCACCTCAGGAAAGAGATTGCCTTCTAAAGAGAATAGATTCTGTGTAGTGGACTTGTGGATACTGCCTAAGGCAAGCAGGGATGCTAAGCAAAACCCACCATATTCTCACACAAATTGTGGTGTGGAAACCAGGGACCATCAGAGGGGATCCAAGGGCTCATATTTTTGACAATGGGGAGATTTTTAGTTACTGCTTAAGCAGGTTTCATCTGGCAGGATAGTGTTCACTACACGGTCATTTCAGCCAACATAGACTGGTTGATTAGGTTACAGAAATATCTGATAAAAAGCCCACAGACTAATGGGAGTGGTATCTGGAATGGAAAGAGTGGGACAACGAAAGAACTAATTAAAAGGAGGCACAGCTCATTTAGCTGCATAAGGAAGGAAATAAAATGACAAGACTTGACTCTACTACACTAAAACCCTGACCCCATAAGGTTAGTTGTCCTTCCTTCCATTCTTTTCTTCCTTTTCCTTTCTTCCTTCCCTTCATCCTTCCCTCTCTTGCTTTGTTTTCTTCCTTACTTCCTTCACTTAAAACTTCTTAATGGCAAGCTTAATTGGTCCTAGTTTGTAGGTAAAAGAAGTTGAACCACAGCAATTTTGAGTTCACATAATTATTTGGTAGTAAAAGTGAAGAGGAGAACACAGTTCTAAACTTCTACTTGTGCTTTTTGTCAAAAATGAAATGTAATTAAATAACTTTTCTTTTGGATTCTATTTAAATTTCCAGTTTAGGTGTGATTATTAATACTATGAGACAAGGACTGTAATGATCAGGAAATCTGTCTGCATAACGTATTAAAAAGTACACATGGAGGCCAGGCGTGGTGGCTCACACCTATAATCCCAGCACTCGGGAAGCAGAGACAGGAGGATTGCTGAGTTCTAGGCTTGTCTGGGCTACATAGTGAGCTCAGGGCCAGCCTGAACTACAAAGCGAGACCCTGTCTCAAAAAAAATAAAAAACAGAAGTACATATGGAAAGATTTTTGGTTATTTTCAAATTATACTTGGTGATAACTTATTTGCATTTTATGTTATTATTTGGCATTTTAAAATAAATATTTTATCATAGTATCTTGGAAATATAAACATATAATTACAAATTTAACAAAGGTAATAGCCCAAACATCATCAACAAGTAATATAACAAGTAATATCATTATCCAGCTTTGTAGCCAAATTTGGAATCTCAATCTTCACAAGTTAGAAATTTTCATTTCCCCAGCACTTATCAGCCATTGGTATATGAGGTTATCACTATCTTATTATTTCTCTTCCTTTGTCATCTGTGGAATTAATCAGTGAAAATATTTTATTTCGGCAGGCAAAAATAAAGCACATCTAAGCAACATATTCAGGCTTCAGAAGTGTAAATAGACACAGTTCTTAATCACGAGAGTATATATTAACTACTTAAGCCAAGTGATACCCACAGCCACACAGACCTCATCGTTCAAACCCCTAGCCCAGCGAGTGGGAGCCCACAGTGACACTAGCACAGTTTCCAAAGAGTGTTCCAGTTCTATCTTCTCCTACTGCAGATTTCTTTCTCTCTTGCTTGTCTCTGAAGAAGAAGATTTAGTTTTGAATAATGATTATCTTTCTCACTTGTTTTTGTCTTTTCTTTTCCCACTTCGCCAAATGTCCTTATCTGCCAGTCACAATTTTTGCGGTCTGCAATTCTGATCACTTTTAAATGAAACCCATGCTGGCTTTGGTAATCATAATGTCATTTACAATTTACCACTAAACACATTTATTCAGTTAGTAGCACACTGGAGAAAGAGAACTCCATATGAACTCACCGTGAAAGGCCTAATCTGATTATTTCCTCATGAAAATCCAGGCAGGGGTGCTTGTAAGAGGGGCTGGGAGGAGAAGGAGAAAAAACAAGGTCTGGCCACAGCTGACTTTGATAATCAATGTGAATAGATAACTGATACAGCCTGTCAGAGCAGCCGCCCAGTCACCCCAGGGCATTCCTCTCCAAAAGGCAAGAACGGACAGGGCTTAATGAATGCTGAGTGACCAGTGGGCAGGCTCGGCATATGCTGCTGTATGCAACGCGGACAAGAACAGTGATGAAGTCCAGAAACCCTTCTCTAAATGAGGGAAATTACATTAAGCAGGCTGAATTTGTGTGTGCATGTGTGTACATGAATATTTGCTTTGTGTATATTTTACCTTCCTAAAATATCTTGATTATAGAATATGCTCTGTCCATCTTTCCCTAGCCCAGAATCCAGAAAAGAGAACTGGGGGAAGAGGAGGAAGATCGTGTGTGTGTGTGTGTGTGTGTGTGTGTGTGTGCGCGTGCGCGTGTGTGTGTGCTCAGGTTGCTTCCAGGGTTATAACAAATATTAACTCTGTGTCAATATTTGTCCTTCCTGTCGTGAAATGAGGATTTTCCACCTCATTTCACGTTTGAAAAGAAAATATGCCAAAGGGGTCTTCTTTGCTAGGGAAAAAAATTAAAAGACAAAAAAAAAAAAGAGAGAAACAACTATCTTTTATTTAGAAAAATGGATGAGAAGGAAAAAGAGAAGTATTTTTAAAATAAATGTTTTGACTCAAAGGCACATAGAATCTTTCCATCTTCCTCTTTTCTAAAAGGGAGAAAAATTCATACTTCTATGTTTAAAATTGAATGAAATACATCAACATTAATGATTAGTTTCCTGGAGGTTAACACCATCATTTCCCACAATAATTTTTCTAGCTATTTTTTGATAGATTTCACAATTCATGATATAGTAAAGATAGAAGACTTTGAAAAAAACCAAATATGTAATCATTGTCTTACTTTCAAAAATGAAAAGAAATTTTTACAATTTCTTCCTGTCAAACAACATTTACACCTCATTGTTTCTAATTTAACAAATATAAATGACCACAGATCAAATAATGGAAGACAGGCTGAATTTATACTCTCTTGCATCTGTTGTCACAGATCCTCCGGCTACGAGCAGTAACACTCCAGAATCCCAGAGCTGTGCTCCTAACTGTACAAAGGCAGTCACAGAGATCTTCAAAAGAATTATTCAAGACAATATGCTTTGGTCATATTAGAAATAATATGAAAAGAGTCTGTTTTTCTAAAAGAGAATGGTAAATTTATCTTTTTATTAATTGATTTTAATGGTACATTTTATATACACATCATGATCACACTTGACAATGAGAATTTGTACCAGTATATGACACGACTTAATTCTCATTTTTTCCCATTTCTCTGCCCACCCCACAATCCCCTTCGTCCCTATACACATAAGCTTTGCTTCCTATTTTTTTTAACCACCAAATAAAGGGTAAATTTATGTTTTAAAAAATCCTCAAAAGTAAGTGTAGGGTATTTTATAAAGTGAAGGCAAATTGGGATTGGTGTCTTTTACATGTAAGAAAGTAGATATAAAGGATAGGAAATACAAATTTGCCAACTTGAAGTTAAGATTAAGAGGCCTTTAAAATCCACAGAGTGACTCTATATCATAGTTTTAATTATAAAAGATACATAAGCTTACTAATGTATTCAGTCATTGCTCTAAATAACTAAAGTATAATTTTTTTTTTTCTTTTTGATTTTTGAGACAGGGTCTCGCTTTGTAGTTCAGGCTGGCCCTGAGCTCACTATGGTGCCCAGGCAAGCCGCCGCGAACTCAGCAATCCTCCTGTCTCTGCCTCCCGAGTGCTGGGATTACAGGCGTGAGCCACCACGTCCGGCATTGTGGTATGCAGTGTTGATTGTTGGTGGGCATGAGTCTCCACGCCCAGCATTATATGTGGTTACCGGGGATCGAACTCAGGACCTT
>PVIC010028269.1:0-23327 GCA_004025085.1 Thryonomys swinderianus
GGTCTTGCTTTGTAGTTCAGGCTGGCCCTGAGCTCACTGTGTAGCCCAGGCAAGCCTCAAGCTCAGCAATCCTCCTGTCTCTGCCTCCCAAGTGCTGGGATGACAGGTGTGAGCCGCCACACCCGGCATCACTTTGATTCTTGAGACAAGGCAGTTCTGGTTGATTTTAATCTTAACTGTGTAGTCCAAGTGGGCCTTGAACTCACAGTTCTCTCTCAGTCCTGTAAGTGCTGCAGTTACAGGGGTGTTCTACCACACCCACCCTGGTGTTGTAGTTTTTCCATTATTACTCTTTTTTATTTTTTTTGGTGGTACCGGGGATTGAACTCGGGCCCTTGTGCTTCCAAGGTAGGTACAGCTAAATCCCTGGCCCTTCCATTATTACTCTTTACAGAGAAATGGGACTCACTTAAAAATATTTTCTGAGTCTTGTAACTGTCTTTATTTTGTTCGAAATCATACTACAATTTTTGCTTGTAAAATTTAAAAATCTAATTAGTTTTGATTCATTATGCAAAGAGACTTGTGAAAATGAGTAGCATTAAAGCAATTGTGTAAACTTTTATAATTTAAAAATAAACTTTTGAATGTGGAAGAATATTTCCATTTTGTTTCTTAATCATTTTAGAAAATTTTACCTTTAAATTCACCCTATCAGTTTTAAATGTTATGTCAAATATATGTAATTTATTTTCAAATCTTGTATATTCTGTTATTTGGCAGTGGAGAACACAATTACATATGCTTTTCTATTTGAGGTCAGTATGAATTATGGAGAAAATGAGAGATTGTGCTCCAGAAGAGTGCATTGTCCTGCCTTAAATGTTAGCACGTAAATCTTTTTTTTTTTAAGTTTTTTGAGACAGGGTCTTGCTTTGTAGTTCAGTTTGGCCCTGAGCTTACTATGTAGCCCAGGCAAGCCTCAAACTCTCGGCAATCCTCCTGCCTCTCCCTCCTGAGTACTGGGATTATAGGGGTGAGCCACTATGCCCAACATTATGGTATGTGGTACCAGGGATCAAACTCGAGACCTTGCTCTTGTGAGGCAGGCGCTGGAACCATTGAGCTAAATCCCTGGCCCAGCACATGATTTTTTTAATACGTGCTCCCTTTGGTTTTAGGAATTTGAAGATAATTTTGATGATGAGATAGATTTCACACCACCAGCAGAAGACACCCCATCTGTCCAGTCTCCAGCAGAAGTCTTCACACTTTCAGTACCAAATATTTCGCTCCCAGCTCCATCACAGTTCCAGCCTTCTGTGGGTAAGACCTGCTGTCCTAATGTCAGCTTTTCATGAATTGCTTCTGAGCAGTGAAATGGGAACAAACCTTGTTGTGCTCATAAAATAGCAGCTGCTCATCTTCTCTGCTCATCTGTTTCCCTGCCTTCTGCCCCCAGTGATGCTGAGTTCTAGTGGTCAAGCCCATCACATTCCTGCAGAAGCTGTCATCCCTGGCTGGCTCCCGGGTTTAGCATAAGAATGAAACTAGCCACTCTGGTGCACTGAGCCTAAACCCCTGATGGAGCTCCTAGCCACTCTACCAGCTCTGGACTTTGGTTGTTTCCTCCGGGATGTGCTGCATGTGGGGAAGAGGGATGTATTGGATAGGTTAATAAATTAGCTTCTTTAAGGTAGAGTAGAGGTGTGATTAGAGATGTTAATTGATTCTTTGTTATAAAGTAGAATATGACTGGGCCAGGGATTTAACTCAGTGGCACTGTACTTGTCTTGCAAGCGCAAGGTCCTGAGTTTGATCCCCAGTACTAAAAAATAAAATAGAATATGACTGCCAGGTGTGCAGGCACATACCTATAATCCCAGCACTTAGGAGGCAAGAGCACGAGGACTGCCATGAGTTCAAGGCCAGAAGGGCTACATAGTAGTTCAAGGCAGCCCTGAGTTACTTACTGGGACCCTCTCTCAAAAAAAAAAGGCCAGGGACTTAACTCACTGGTTCCAGTGTCTGCCTTGCAAGCACAAGGTACTGAGTTTCATTCCTGGTGTCACACACCATAATGCCAGGTGTGGTGCCTCATGCCTGTAATCCCAGCACTCGGGAGGCAGAGGCAGGAGGATTGCTGGAGTTTGAGGCTAGCGTGGGCTACATAGTTAGTGAGTTCAGGGCCAGCCTGAACTACAAAGTGAGACCCTGTCTCAAAAAACTAAAAGGAATAGAAAGTATGACCAACAGTATTTCAGGAAGAGAATTTTCCCAAGACTGCTACAGAAGGGTGTTTCTAAGTCTTTGTAAGTGCAAGGACTGCTTTTTATGGTACTCTATACATAGTATGGGGTATATTTGGGCAGTATAAACCCAGGGAGATCAGGCTGCTGTAGCCATGGATAACTAAAAGAAAACAAGGTAAAGCGTGATTCTGCTGGTGCCTCACATGTAAAGTATTTGTCAAGTGAGGTACATTTAATGTTCATAGGTTTTACAACATTCAAAAGTAATAGCATGTAGTATTTGGTTTTAATTTTTGTAAGTAACATTAACCTAACTTCAGCTGGAACAGTGAAGTTTGAAAGGAGCCCACTGTGTCCTTGGGATAATTTAAAGTGCACTTATCTGTAAATTTAACTGCTTTATTACAGCTTATTTGATAATTTACTTTCCTGATACTTAACATCCCTGAAAGGCTGATTGGAGCTTTTACAGTCCTGTCATTTAACCCCTCTGAATTAATTTATGTGGTGGAATTCCAACTCTGATCACCATCAGCAAGAAAGAGACTGAGATCATGGGAAGAGTAAAAATAAAGCTGACAGTGGAGACAGCTAAACCAGGTCCTTGATCTCCATTGGCGCTCCATATCCATTGCTTGTTTTTCTTTCCCTTTGCGTGTTGGCTTGGCCCCCGAGGGACTTCTGTCTCTGTCATGAGCATGACTACTGACAGGTTTGAATCCATCTTCTTGTAGTTCTGCAGCCAGGGAGGAAAGGTTGCTCCACTGTCCTTGGATCAGCAGGAGCAAACTGGGAGAGACATTCTGGTAGGCACAGAACCATCCTTTAGGCAGGAAGTTGAAACAGATAAGAGACTAGCAGCTTCTCTTCAGGACCTGTCAGGATAGATGGGGGCATGGGCACAGATGCTATGGGAGAAATTATAGCGAGCTGGGTAGCCATCCTGATTTTGTCTGTATCTGCCCATCTTTCTGTTTCACTGAAGCCTTCTATTCTAGAATCACTCTATTTTTTTTTTTGAGACAGGGTTTCCCTTTGTAGTTGAGGTTGGCCCTGAGCTCACTATGTAGCTCAGGTAAATCTTGAACTGAGCAATTCTCCTGCCTCTGCCTCCCGAGTGTGCGGATTACAGGTTTGAGCCACCAAGCCCAGCATTTGTTGTATGTGGTACTGATTGCTGGTGGGCATGAGTCACCATGCTCTGTATTATTGTATGTGGTTACCAGGGATCAAACCAGGGATCTTGGATTTGCTAGGCAGGTGCCGGAACCACTGAGCTAAATCTCTGGCCCACTAGAATCACTCTTAAAAGGAAGAAATCACTTTTAAATATCTCTGGTTAGAATATGCAAAGTATTTGTATCATTTCAACATATAAGAGGCCTTTCCAAGCATGACACTAAGACTAGACACCATAAAAGAAAGTACTGCCAAATCTAATTCATGAAATGAAATATTCTACATGAAAAAAGAAGTACCATATGCCAACTTGACATTGTAGCAAAAAGTACTTGTCAATTCAGAAAATTGTTGTGGTAAGATTTTAGACAAAGGGGGCTGCAGATTTAGCTCAGTGGGTCTGACGCCTGCCTCGCAAGCACAAGGTCCTGAGTTTGATCCCAGTAACCACATACAACAATGTTCGGTGTGGTGACTCACGCCCACCAGCAATCAGTACCACATACCTCAGTGCCTGGTGTGATGGATCACACCTGTAATCCCAGCACTCGGGAGGCAGAGGCAGGAGGATTGCTGAGTTCCAGGCTTGCCTGGGCTACATAGTGAGCTCAGGGCCAGCCTGAACTGCAAAGCGAGACCCTGTTCCCCCGCTCAAAAAAAATTCAGACAAAGGTGTAGGGAACGGTAAGCTGAGGATATGAAAGAAAAAATCATGGAAAGAAATTAAATGGCCAATAAATGGAAGAAATTCATTATTAATTAAAGAAATGCAGACTTCAAGTAAGATAGTAAGTAAAATAATTAAAACAAATAACACTAAGGTTGGGTGAGGCTTATGTTCTGCTGGACAATGAAGTGAGAGGATTCTTTGAGCCCAAGAGTTTGAGACCAGTTTGGGCAACACAGGGAGACCATCTCAAAATCACCAAGTAGTGACTGGGGAGTATGGATTGTTTCTAATTTCTTTCTATTAAAAATAAAGCTTTTACCAAAGTTGTTTTGAACATTGTTGTTGCTCTAATATATTTTATTTGTAGAATGTTTTGTTTTTTTGAGACAGGGTCTCGCTTTGTAGTTCAGGCTGGCCCTGAGCTCATTTTGTAGCCCAGGCAAGCCTCAAACTCACAGCAATCCTCCTGCCTCTGCCACCCAAGTCCTGGAATTACAGGTGTGAGCCACTGTGCCCAGTATTGTGGTGTGTAGCACTGATTGCTGGTGGGCTTGAGTCACTGTGCCCAGCATTATGGTATGTGGTACTAGGGATCAAACTGGAGACCTTGCACTTGCAAGGCAGAAGCTGGAACCACTGAGCTAAATCCCTGGCCTGTATGTATTTGTACACAAACACACACACACACACACACTTTGTGTGTATATATATATTTTTTAATTTTTAATTTTATTTTTTGTGGTACCAGGGATTGAACTCAGGCCCTTGTGTATCCCAGGTTGGCATGGTACCACTTGAACTAAATCCCCAGTCCTGTAGAATATATTTTAAAAAGGAGTCAAAATATGTATGTTCTTAGAATTTTTTTTTTTAAGTATTTTTGAGACAGGGTTTCACTTTGTATTTCAGGCTGGCCCTAAGCTCACTGTGTAGCCCAGGCAAACCTCAAACTCAGCAATCTTCCTGCCTCTGCCTCCTGAGTGCTGGGATTACAGGTGTGAGCCTCCATGCCTGGCATTGTGGTATGTGGTACTGATTGCTGGAGGGTGTGAGTCACCACTCATACCCAGTATTGTTGTATGTGGTTACTGGGGATCAAACCAGGGACCTTGCGCTTGCTAGGCAGGCCCCAGAACCACTGAGCTGAATTTCCAGCCCAAGCTACTGATTTCGATATGAATTACCACTATTATTTTGTTCTATTATTTTACTTCCCTTCTCATTGACTTTTTAATACATTTTTAGATATTTTCTTAGTGATTACAATAAAATTTTAAGTGACCTTTTGTATTATAACAGTTGGATTCAAATTCATAATTAGCTTGGCACAAGAAAACTCTACTACTCCACAGCTCATTCCCTCCTTTATGCTGCACAAATTGTATCTTCATTCATTTTGTGCTCATTAATGTGGGTTTGTAGTTGGGTTTTTTTTGTTGTTTTTTTTTTTGAGACAGGGTCTCGCTTTATGGTTCTGGCTGGCCCTGAGCTCACTATGTAGCCCAGTCAAGCCTGGAACTCAGCAATCCTACTGTCTCTGTGCTGGGATTACAGGGGTGGGCCACCACACCCGGCACTGTGGTATGTGGTATTGATTGCTGGTGGGTGTGAGTCAGCATGCCCAGCATTGTATGTGGTTCCCGGGGATCGAACTCAGGACCTTGTGCTTGCGAGGCAGGCACCGGAACCACTGAGCTAAATCTCCAGCCCAGGGTTTGTAGTTTTTAAAGCATATTTTAAATCACTTTGAAAACAAGTGGAAGCCCTTTGGAAATAAAGTATATCACCATAAAATAATACTGGCTGTTCTGTGTACCTGTTTGGTTATGTTCTGTTTACCTGTTTGGTTATGCTTACTGGAGATCTCTATTTCTTCATGCAGCTCCACTGTTTGCTGACCTTTTGTTTCATCTCTTAGTGATATTTGTGATATTCTATATTGGTTATAGACTCCTACACATTCATTCATCTGAGAATGTACTTTCTCTTCATTTGTGAAAGTTTTTCCAAGACAGAAAGAACTCTTGGTTCACTAGTCTTTTCATTCAGCACTTTGTCTTATGAGCCCACTACCTTCTGGCCTGCCTGTGTTTTTTAGGTGTTTATTGTTGCTGTTGTTTTTATATGAGTAATGACTATTAATTTTATGGAGGATCCTGTGTACATAATGAGTTGCCTTTCTCTTGTTGCTTATACGAGTTTTTCTCTGGTTTTCCATAGCTTGATTTGAGTGTGTCTTGACATGGGTTTCTTGGAGCTTAATGTCATTTGGAGTTTGGTGAAATTTTTGGATGTGTAGATTCATGTCCTTTAGCAGATTTGGGGTATTTTTTATGATTGTGTCTTCAAATACTTATTCTTATTCAAGACTCCTATTATGTCTGTATTGGTCCAATTAGTGGTGTTCACACATTAGAATTATTGGATCAGAAAAACAGTACAAAGTATTAAAGAATGGAATAGAATACACATTCAAAACTATGGTCAGTAGAGGCTAGGGTTTTAATTCAGTGGTGCTGTTGTCTGCATGGCAAGTGCAAGGTCCTGAGTTTGATCCTGGTACTACATATCACAATGCCAGGTGTGGTGGCTCACGCCTGTAATCCCAGCACTTGGGAGGCAGAGACAGGATTGCTGAGAGATCAGAGCTAGTGTGGGCTACATAGTGAGCTCAGGGCCAGCCTGAACTTCAAAGTGAAACCCTGTCTCAAAATAAACTGTTGTCAGTATTAAAACTTGCAAGTGTTTTAGCATTATTTGAAAGCAACTTTTTCATGCATTTGTTTTTACCTTTATGAGCACAAACATTAAATTTGTTTGTATTTGTACCTTAGATGATGGTTATTTAAAGTTTATTTATTTCTTTATGTTCTTTTTTCTACAGAAGGTCTGAAGTCTCAAGTTGCCCGCCACAGTCTAAACTATATACAGGAAATTGGAAATGGCTGGTTTGGAAAGGTAAAGTGTTTTTTACTTTTATTTTTCTCCCTCCTGATTATACAGTTTAAAATTTACAGCTAATTAAGAACTGTATCAGTTCACATTCTGTGTAGACATTGCAGTGGAATAGAGCTTCCTGTTGCCCCCTGTAACCACTTGGGAACATGAGCTCCGCTATTCCTGGGGACGTAGATCTTTTTTTAGAGGGTTGTCTTGATTTGATGGGAGTTGCTATAACAGACAGAGCCACAAACTGGACAACAAACAATAGAAATGTATTTTTCACTTTCTGGAGACTGGAAAATACAACATCAAGTTGTGCTGACTTACTCAGCTTCTGATGCATGAGTTGTACTTTCTTGCTTTACATAATATAAAGGGCAAAGTAGCCTCCGGAGGTGCTCTGGTCCTTTTATTTTATTTTATTTTTTTTTTGCTTTTTGAGACAGGGTCTCGCTTTGTAGTTCAGGCTGGCCCTGAGCTCACTATGGTGCCCAGGCAAGCCGCTGCGAACTCAGCAATCCTCCTGTCTCTGCCTCCCGAGTGCTGGGATGACAGGCGTGAGCCACCACGTCCGGCATTGTGGTATGGGGCGTTGATTGTTGGTGGGCGTGAGTCTCCACGCCCAGCATTATATGTGGTCGCCGGGGATCGAACTCAGGACCTTGTACTTGCGAGGCAGGCGCCGGAACCACTGAGCTAACCTTCCGGCCCTGGTCCTTTTATTTTTAAGGGATAGGGTCCCAAGCCAGGAGTGGTGGTGCATACCTATAATCCCAGCACTCAGGAAGCTGAAGCAGTGAAATTGCTGAGAGTTCAAGGCCAGCCTGAACTAAAGCCAATCTAGAATATATAGTAAGACCCTGTCTCAGAAAACAAAAAGAGAAATAGGATCTCTCTGTGTTGCCTGACTCTAGATGCATTCGGTATCTATATCTGCAGCTCTAAAATCTTTAAAAGTATTATAAGGGCAGCTGGAAGTACAGATCCAGAGTTCAAAAGGTCAGTTCAGAAGAGAGAATTCTGTATATAGATGGGACAGGATTTCGAGCTGCAGGTTTAAGTGAACTCACTTAGGATATCAAAATGAAGATAGAAACATAAGGACTGAACATTCTGGTGCTGTAGCGGGAGAGGTCAGCACAGTCAGGGCAGCCAGTGAGGAGGGAACCAGCCAGGAGAGGGGCATTCGGAAAGTGGGCTGAGAAGGCACGCCAAGAGGGTCCACTGACCTGCAGCAAGTGCTACAGTTTGCAGGGTGTGCAAGGTAAAGACTGGAAGAGTGAGGACCACAACTTGGGATCCTCTGTGTCCTGGTAGGAAACGAGGGGGGATGGTAATGTCACAGCCTTGCAAGGAAAAAGTTCAGTAAAGGAGGAAGGAAAGGCAATGTGTGTAGACATTTCTTAAGTTTTACTCTAGAAAGGAGCCAAAACCTAGAGGAGTGTCTGTCTGGGGACCTCCTGAGGATCAGGGCAGGTTTCATGATATACCCTGTGTAAAATGGGAAGCTGTGTCACTAAAACTGTGAGGTGGGGCACAGATGTGCAAGAGAGAGTTATAGCAGCAAAATCTTTGGTGGCTAACGAAGTTAGGGTCACTAGAACAATCGGTCCTAGAGGAGAAGCAGTATCTCACTGTGAGACCAAAGCAGATGCTGCGGATGCAGGTGCATTGGGTGGTATTCGAATGAGGATATTCACTTCTGAAGGTTATCAGGGGCTGGGCAGCTAGTTCTTCCCTTAGGAGCAAAGACAAATAGTCAGAACAGATAAGTATGTTGACTGGGAAAGAGAATCCGCTGGGGAAATGCAGGAGAGCAGTGGTGAGAACTGACAAGTTGCTAATAAGGGTAGTCACTGGTAGTGTTTTTCTCGGCTGTTGTGTTTTATTGTAGTCTGAGAGTTAAGTTTGGCTGAGCTATTACTTCAGAGCTAGTGAAGGAGTGGTGAAGGGTAGGAGGGGAGTGAGGGAGGCTCTGGGAAAGCCACACCAGTGGTGGATTTGGAGGGCAAGTTGGATACTTGTGGATGGAGGTGAATTAGAGACAAAGGGTCTGGTAGAAAAGGAGAGGTCAGAATTCAAGGTTTGGCCATAAGATAATTACTGGCTAGACCTAGACCCATGGGAAGCACTGCCAAGAATGGAAAAAAGATGATTAGGAAGGAGGTAAAAGAACAGAGAAATGCAGGTGTTAAGTGTTCTTGAAGATACTGAGTACCCTAAGTGTGAGTGGTGATGGAGGGAGAAGCTGAGTCCACTGTTACCCCTTTAAACTGACATTTTAGGATTATTATGTTTATTATTATTATGTGCACAAAGTGGTCTTTTGAGACAATATGATTTAGTTCATTATCAGAATTTTTTATTCGCTTCACTTTTCTGCCATTATATTCCTGGTAAACATACTGAGTTCTATGCAAGTTTTTACTTTATCTAGAGTATTGAAATTAATTTACTTTATAAAAATAGAATATTTTTTTCATTAGTGAGAATTAAATCCAGGGGCACCTACCACTCAGCTGCTTTTTAATTTTTTATTGTTAGGCAGGATCTTGCTAAGTTGTCCAGGCTGGCCTTGAACTTGTGATATTCCTGCCTCAGGCTTCTAAGTAGCTGGGATTATTGATGTATGTGTCCATGCCTACCCATAAAACTATTTTAAAAGTCAGTCATTTAGTTTTCTTCATTTTCTAGTTAAAATCTTCACTCTATCATCATTTTGAGATGATGAAATAACTATTTCAGAAAGTTTTTGTAATGTCCTATTTTACATTTAATATTTTCCTTGTTGCTAGTTCTTACACGATGTAAATCTTTCTTGCTTTGTGTTCAGCTAATGTTAATGGAACTCTTCTCACCCCCATCCTACCCCTACCATACTGGGGCTCAAACTGAGGACCTTGAAACTCAGGACCTTGTGCTTACCAGGCAGGCCTGGTGCCACTGAGCTACATCCCCAGCCTTACCCCTCTTTTGACTGAAATTTTGGCAGTTGGCTGAAGATTTGACTGAAGGTATAAAGGCTTGGTATTATTGGAATATTTTGGATTTTTAAGTTTTTCAGCACAACATCAATTTATACATAGACAGTTTGTCAGGTTCCTTCCTTATGTGGGCAGCGAACTAAATGACAATTTAGTTGAAGTGTTTCTGAAAAGCATTTGGGTTGCATCTGAATTGAACTTATAAATTGCTCTTCTATAATGTTATGTTTATTGCTATGAAAATATAGTTTAAAGTAGAAAAGATGTATACGTACACATATGTTATGAATGTTATAAATATATAATGGTTATATTTTAGTTTATTATTAGTATATGGTTGTGATACCTAGATACATATACATACATTTTAGTCATTTTTGCTTTTCCTTCCCTTCTTGCCCTCTTGTCTCCCCCTGATGAATAGATTTATATGGCCTTTTTCCTGAAAAATATCTGAGTTCTCTAAGCTAACATGTAAAGTAATTGAAGGTCATCCTATTGCTACTTAATTTATTTTTTCAATTCCAATTTCTGGTAAATGAGGTATACTTCTTTATCGTTTTGATGAAAGTGACACAAAAAACCTGTTCTTTTGCTTTAGGTCCTCCTTGGAGAGATTTATACAGGCACAAGTGTAGCAAGAGTAATAGTGAAGGAGCTAAAAGCAAGTGCAAGCCCAAAGGAACAAGATACTTTTTTGAAAAATGGTGAACCTTACTAGTAAGTAAACCTTATCATGTATTCTATAAACATAGTGTCTGGTCTTTTGAAAATCAAGTGTTGAAAACTATTTTGAGGTTTTTTGCATTCAACATACATGATTAAGTAACACCCAGAGTCTTGTAAGATCCAGAATGTCCAAATTTCAAATGAAAATCACTTATCAGGCCAGGGATTTAGCTCAGTGGCACTGTGCCTACCTTACAAGCACAAGGGCCCGATTTTTTTTTTTTTTTTTTGGAGACAGGGTCTCGCTTTGTAGTTCAGGCTGGCCCTGAACTCACTATGTAGCCCAGGCTAGCCTCGAACTCACCAGTCCTCCTGCCTCAGCCTCCTGAGTGCTCAGATTATAGGCATGAGCCATCATACCCGGCAAGGGTCCGATTTTGATCCCTGGTACTGCCCCAGAAAAAGAAAACCACTTATCATCTGAAGAGCCAGAAGAGTTCAACTAGAATAAAGAGAGTAGCCAACACTTAAGTTGGCAGAGATACTAGAATTATCTGGCAGGTATCTTTTTTTTTTTTTTTTTTTTTTTGCTTTTTGGAGACAGGGTCTCACTTTGTAGTTCAGGCTGGCCCTGAGCTCACTATAGTGCCCAGGCAAGCTGCCGCGAACTCAGCAATCCTCCTGTCTCTACCTCCCGAGTGCTGGGATTACAGGCGTGAGCCACCACGTCCGGCATTGTCTGGCAGGTATCTTAAAGCAGCCATTACAGAAGTGCCTCAGTGAACATGTGCAGTACACACAAAACATGGAGCAAATATGGTCTCAATAAAGAACAGAGGACAGAAAGAATACCTAACTGGAAGTTTTAGAGTTGAAAAATACAATTACTGAAATTAAAAACTCAGTTGATGAGCTCAGCAGCAAACTAGAAAGGAGACAGGAAAGAAACAGTGAAGTTGAAGATGAAACTAAGTATTGCCTACTTTGGAAGATAGGTAACTCTTTAAGTTTTTTTTTTTTTTGTGCCAAGAATCAAACTCAGGTCCTCGTACTTGTCAGGCAGGTGCTGTGCCACTCAACTACATCCCTAGCCCTCATATATTACCTCCTTTGGACAGAAAGACTTCAGAAAAAGATGAACAAAACCCCAGGGACACTGAGGACTATAATAGACAGTCTATCATTTGTGCCATAGATAGCTTAGAATGGAGGAATACAGAAGATAAGGCTGAAAAAAAGTATTCAAAGAAAAGTAAAATTACTAAATTTAGGGCCAGAGATTTAGCTCAGTGGTTCTGGCATCTGACTGGCAAGTGCAAGGTCCTGAGTTTGATCCCTGGTACCACATATTACACTGCTAGGTGTAGTGGCTCATGTCTGTAACCTCAGCACTCGGGACACAGAGGCAGGAGGTTTGCTGAGAGTTCGAGGCCAGCCTGAACTACAAAGTGAGACCTTTATGGCTGGGGATTTAGTTCAAGTGGTACCGTGCCAATCTTGGATGCATGAGGGCCCAAGTTTGATCCCTAGTACTGCAGGAAAAAAAAAAAAGAAGTAGACAAAGTGAAACCCTTAAAAAAGAAAAGAAAAAAGTGTGTTTTTAAAAAATTGCTAAGTTTAAAAAGACAAAACCTATAGATTGAAGAAATTGAGCAACTCCCAATCAAGTTAAACTAAAACTTCTGAAAACTAAAGACAAATAAAAACTTTTGAAAGAGAAAAGCAGTTTGTGTGATAGCAGATTCCTTGTCACAAACCCTAAAGATCAGAAGGAAATGAGCTGGCATTTTTCCAGTACTAAAGAATCATGAAAGTCTATCTAGAGAAAATATCCTTTGAGAATAAAGAAAACATCAGGGCATTCTCAGATGAAGGAAAACTAAGACAATTTTATTTCTAGCAAACTTACCTATTCTTAAAAGACATTTTTTCTACAGGGAAAAGAAATAATAAAACAGTGGACCTCAGAACATTAAGAAGGAAGAGGGAATAGTAGAAGGAACAAAAATTTAGCTGCACCTCCTGTACTTAATTCCGAGCTCTAAAAACCCTACCTACATCTGCCATCATACTTAATGGTAAAAGACTGGATGCTTTTTTTAATCCTATGATCAGGACAACACTATTAATCAACAAGGTGTGGAAGTGGCAGAACTAGGGTTTGCAGAACATTTGCTGAGTAGGTGTAAGATCCTAGGTTGGATCCCACGCACAACCCTTCCCTCAGTTTTATTTCTATAATTTAGCAGTGCCTATATGAAAACTAAAATGGTGTTTGCCCAAGTCCTGTCCACTGTGGCTCTGCCAAACTGACATATCAAGCAAACCATTACCTCAGCCTAATATTGGTGATTTATTCTGGAGAAATAAAAGCTTTTACATTTACTCCCAAGCCCTTTCCTGAGGGTGCACAGTGCTTTATTTATAATAGTAAAAAGAGAAAAACAAAACTATAATCCCCTGAATAGGAGAATGGGTAAACAGTGGTGCATCCAAACTACAGAATCCTAGGGCACAGTAGAAGGGAATGAAGTAGTGGTAACTATGACAGCTGGGGAGATCCTTACTGAATTTGTCTGGTTATTTCAAATGCTACCTCAGAATACTGACTCTAAACATAAATTGCTAAGAGGAATGATTCTTATGGGAGAAGGGTTTTTTTGTTTTGTTTTTTGCACCTTTCTTGCTGTATTGGGAGTTGAATTGACGGCCTTGCATAGGCTAGGCAAGTATCACTGAGTTGCATCTCTGGCCTTTTTTTTTGACACAGGGTTTCGCTTTGAGGTCCAGGCTGGCCCTGACCTCACTATATTCCAGACAAGCCTCGAACTCAGCAATCCTTCTGCCTCTGCCTCCCAAGTGCTGGGATTATAGGTGTGAGCCACCACGCCTGGCCTCTGACCTTTTTTAAAAATTGTAAAATGTATTAGCTACTCAGGCTTACCTCCATTTTGTGATCCTCCTGCCTCAGCCTTCTAAATAGCTGGAATTATAGGTTCCTAGCTGGGAGTTCTTTTGTAATCTGTAAAAAGACTCCATTTACTGGGCTTTGAATAACTTAATAATTAGGTAATTTAGTCTGTATTACATGTACTCTTAACATGATCTTTTTATTTTGCCATGCATATTTAAATCATTTGAATTTTAAAAATTGAATTGCCATTTGAAGTTTTTCTAGCATGCTTCCTGTGAATATAATACTATCGTTTTTATTTTGACCAGTATTCTTCAGCATCCAAATATTCTCCAGTGTGTTGGACAGTGTGTAGAAGCAATTCCCTATCTTCTGGTATTTGAGTTCTGTGACCTGGTAAGTTTTTAGTAGAGATTTAAATTGAAGGGTTGCAAGGCTTATACCCGGGTGTTTTTGTTTTTGTTTTGGGTGGTGCTGTTTTGGGTAGTCACTTTGCACTAATAAATACTATGGGTTGAACCCAGCCAGTTATATCCTCAGTCCTTTTTAGTTTTTATTTTGAGACAGGATATGACTAATTTGCCTAGATAGGCCTCAGACTTACAGTCTTCTGCCTCAACTACCTGAAGAATAGCTGGGAGTATAGGCATGAGTCACCATGCCCAACTATCCAGCTTTTTTTTTTTTTTTTTTTTTAGTTTTTTGGGACAGGCCCACACTTTGTAGTTCAGGCTGACTCCAAACTCACTGTGGAGCCCAGGCCAGCCTCGAACTCAGAGTAATCCTCCTGCCTCTGCATCTGAATGCTGGGATTACAGGTGTGAGCCACCACCCCTTGCACTATGGTATGTGGTAATGAGGGATTAAACTTGGGACCTTGCACTTGTGGGCAGATGCCGGAACCACTGAGCTAACCTGGCCCATATCCAGCTATTTTTGATAGGCAGAAATAGTTGAAATACTTTTCATGTCTGTTCCCTCTCTGAAGATCTTTGTGATATATTAGCTCACTACCTTTGATCACTGTACTAAGCAGTACCTATACCATGTTTCATTATACTCAAATCCCCGAGCTAGGTTCTTTACTCTCATTGCCACTGAATCAAGAAAATCTCCTGAGTTAGGTACTAGTTAGGTACTAGTTAGGTACTAGTTTACTGTCCATACTTTACATAGGCTTAAAGTAAGGCTAGGGCAGGAGGATCATGAAAATGCTCTGTGTTAAGTATATATGTTCTTTCTGAGAGCTTGAGGTCTTCACTTGATCTGGCATTTTGAAATTCTGATTTTCCTTTTTGGCAAGCCCAAGAATACTCCTTACCATAGTATACTCATAATCTGCCAGTTTTAAAATGATGAGTGTATATAACTTTTACATTTTGAAAGAATTACTTCATTTATTTTCTGAACTATTCTGATCATGATATTACATAATACTAATAGTGATTTATAGTTGGAAAGATTATGCTCTGTGGATTTTGTGAATAATTTTAATAACAAGAATGATAACTTGTTTTGTTTATTTGTTTGTTTTTGAAACAGGGTCTCACTTTGTAGTTCAGGATGGTCCTAGTCTCACTATATAGCCCAGGCAAGCTTTGAATTCAGCAGTCCTCCTGCCTCTGCCTCCCAAGTGCTGGGATTACAGGCATGGTCCACCACATTGTTGTATGTGGTACTGACTGCTAGTGGGCATGAGTGACCACACCTAGTATTGTTGTATGGGGTTACCAGGGATTGAACCAGGGACCTTGTGCTTGCCATGCAGGCGCCAGAACCACAGAGCTAAATCTCTGGCCCAAGGATGGTAACTTTTTATAAACATCTTTTTTTGGGGGTGGTACCAGGTATCCAATTCAGGACCTGTCAATTGCCAAGCAGGCACTGTGCCACTGAGCTAAATCTTTGGCTCCTGTAAACATCTTTTTAAACACCATGTGGAATATTTCATCTTAACATTTTTAACATATAATTATTATTTTCCAAAAATAATTCATTGAATTTAAGTTTTAATTAATTTCTTTGCATCATCTTAGTTTTTGGAGCATTAAAACTTCTTTGTCAGCCAGGTGCTGTGGCTCACACCTGTAATCCCAGCACTTGGGAGGCAGAGGCAGGAGGGTTGCTATGAGTTTGAAGCTAGCCTGGGTTACATAGTGAGCTCAGGGCTAGCCTGAACTACAAAGCAAAACCCTGTCTCAAAAAAAAAAAAAACTTCCTTGTCTATGCACAGAAAAGTAAGAGTACCCAGAACAAACCCCCAGTTAATTCAGGTAACATTTCCTTCTTTAAAATAGAACACTGTAAATATTGTGAATTATTTTCTTTAATTTCTAAATATGATTGGAATATCTCTGTCATTGATAGAGGTGGTCAGTTGCAAAGAAAAATTAATAAATGATATATTAGCTTTCATTCTGTTACATGACAGTGACCCTAAATCTCTGAGACTTGACTTACACCAACACAGTAATTCTCACTTCATTTACCTGTTGGTTTTGGGTCAGCTGCTACTGTGTCCAGTTGGCATTCTAGGATTAATGCTTTTGTCTCTGGGAGTGCTGGCGCATCGGTACACATATACAGACATGATTACACATAGAGGCATGTGCATGCATACATGCACATATGCAAATATATATTCTGGTGGTGTTTTCATATAATGTTGTTTCCAGGGCTTTTTGGTCAAGTTTATGAGGTGGTTCAAATCTCCTACACTTCTCTGTATTTTGGGATGAGAAGGGAATTGAGGAGATCTGAATCAATTTTGTGTAATTTATTGAGAGAAGCATATTAAAATCTCCATTCTGATGATGGATTTTCCTTATAATTCTGGTTGTTTTGCTTTAGACGTTTTGATTCATTGTTGTATAAGGAGTACAGATTTAGATTTGAGCAGTGGCACTGTAGCTTGGTGATAGAGCACTTGCCTACTACTCTGTATGGGATGTTCTGGAATCTATACCCATAATCATTTTTAAAAAATCAAATGTAGCATTGCTATGACTTCCTATAATTTGAACCTTTTAGTATATTCATCTGGGTCATTTAAGGTTTGGAGCATTTTTGTCAATCATTCTGTGATTTAAAATTTTTATTAATGTGGCTGTCTTGGTCACTGAAAATAGAGCATTTACATTATTGTAGTTAGCAAATGTTTGGAACTTTCTCCATGTAATTGACAGTAGTTTTCTTTCCTCTACCAATTTTTCTTTTTTGTTTTGCTTTTCTTTGCTTCAGTTTTCACTAACTGCTAATTTGATTTTTAGGTACTGTTTCTTAATTTTGTATGCAGCTACCCTGGAAACTCCATGTATTGAACTTAGTTTTTTAACCTTGCTACAGAGAAGCCAGGATTTCAGAGCTCTCACTGTGTGTGAGGAAAGTAGGAATTAGATACACTCTCTGGGCCGTTCCCATGCTCTCCTCTGTATCAGAGGGTGTTTCACTACCATCACAGGGCAGTGTCCACTAGGTGTCATAGGTGGGGGACAGGTGTGGTAAGCTCTTTACTCAGAGCATGCAGACCAAGAGGCAAGAGTTCCCCGTAGTAGTTCTGACCATCTTATTGCTTATTGTATTCTGTGTTGCTTACTTTAGTATGATCAAAGCTATAGAATCTGTGGGCCCTAGGTTATGACAACAAGGATAGCTTTCTCATCTGGCTCTGCGTGACCAACACACTAGGTGACTTCAGTGGTGGCAGAGCGCTGAGAGAGAAAGATACAATACCAAAGCATGCCTGCATGTCAGAGGGCAGATCTGTTAGCCGGCAGCCCTGTCTCTCAGATATGAGATGTGTTGTCTTTGGTTCCCAACCTCTTGGTGTGGAATATAAATGAGAGTTGAAACACACACTTGGTGAGTACGCATAAACAGAAATATGGCAGGAAATGAGCACCTGTTTAGAATGCCACCTCTTCCAGGCTGAGGTGTTTATAAAACCTTCTCAGATATTTTGGCATATTCTTATTCTCACATGTGATGTCTGTTCCTGAAATAAAGACAGTATTGTTGGGATCTTTTTCCTACAATGGTAAAAAAAGACTGGTTGGTCAGTTTAATTTTTTTCTCCTGAATGGGTTCAGGAGTTCAGTTTTATTTTACTGCTATTTTAATTTACTTTTTATTGAAGCTGTTGGTTTTTTGAGGGAATAATAATTTAATCTCTTCATAAAGAAACACTTAAACATAGCCAATACACAACTCATTTACTGTTACCACACATGGCTCAGTTCTGACAAAACTCTGTAATAGTCTTTGTATCTTTGTCACTATACAGACATCATATTAAATTTCATTGGCTCTCATACTTTTCAATTGAAGATTAGAAGGTAGCTCTCCAGAATTAACAAATGTGATCCTTAAAACCTTCTTTATGGCACACCCAAATCCCTCAGTGGGTTTTTCATTCTCGAAGACTCCACTTAGCTCCATTCTTGTCCCCACCAAAATCTTCTGTTGGCGGGGCTGGAGATGTAGCTCAGTGGTTCCAGCACCTGCCTCGCAAGCACAAGGTCCTGAGTTTGATCCTGCCTCGCAAGCGCAAGGTCCTGAGTCGATCCCAGTAACCACATACAATGTTGGGCGTGAGGCCCACCAGCAATCAATACCACATACCACAGTGCCGGGCGTGGTGGCTCACGCCTGTAATCCCAGCACTCAGGAGGCAGAGACAGGAGGATTGCTGAGTGTGAGGCTTGCCTGGGCTACGCAGTGAGCTCAGGGCCAGCCTGAACTACAAAGCGAGCCCCTGTCTCAAAAAAAAAAAAAAAAAATCTTCTGTTGGCAATGTGGATGTCACACCTATGTCTGAATCAAGTGTGCCACCCAGTGGGACAGTGATCAATAATAAATATTAAAAGCAACCATTGTTTCTCAACAAAAAACTAAAAATAAAATTACTGTATGATCCAGCAATTACACTTTTAAGAATGTTCCCAAAAGAAGTGAAGGCAGGGCCTGGAACAGAGACTTGCCCGCCCAAGTTCATAGCAGCATCATTCACTGTGGCCACAGGTTGGAAGCAGCCCAGGAGTACATCCATGAGATAGTGAATAAAGAAAACAGAATTATACACTCAGTGGAATATTACTCAGCCTTTGTAAGGGAAGAAATTCTGATATATATGGCAACTTGAATGAACCTTAAATGAAATAAGCCAATCGCAAAAGACATTATATGACTTCTCTTGTAGATAAGACTTAGAGCTGTTACATTCTGAGAAAGCAGGTGGATTGTTTTTAGGGACTAGGGTAAGGGAAAAACATTATTAAATGGATTCAGGATTTTAGTATTGCAAAATTAAAAAGTACTGGTAAGGGATGGTGGTGATGGTTGTACAACAAGGTGAATGTACTTACAGACCTGTACAGTGATAAGTGATTAATGTAAATACTATGATTTTTTTCCCACAAAAATGTGTTGGTAATTACTATTAGTTCAGGTGCGGTCCATTGTTATCCATACTAGGAGGCTAATGTACCTTTTGGAAGTCTCTGAGCATTGCATGGCATGGCTGATCTCAGACCAAAGTAAAGCTTTTGGCCCCAAGGTCCCTCCACCTTGCTAGTAGTGAAAAGTCACAGTTGTCTCTGAGCCGGCTTCATGCTCACAGCTCTGGCCATAGAGCGCTTCAAAGGAGCAGGTTCTGCAGCACTGAGGTCCAGACTTGGTCATAGGCCTTGCGGTCTGGCTGCCCAGGGTGCAGTATGTGAGGAAGTCGCTGTGCTGGGGTCAGTCTAGTGAGCCAGAGAGGGCATCTCTTCATAGACTGCAGGGATGTACAGGGGACACACCAGACCCTTGCCTGGGCACTCCACCTTGCCTCTGGCCACTGTCCCTGACCTTGTTGTAAGCTGCTGGCCCCAGTGCAAAGACCGCCCATCTCCATGTGTTCTTAGGGTAGGAGATAAGAGAAAACAGTGACCTTTTCAACCCAATAATAACATCTTCTGAGTAGAAATGAGAAATTAATTAATTCTTAATTAATTCAGTTAAGTAATTCTGTAGAAAATGGAGCTACTATCAGTTCTCAGCCTTTTGGCTGAGAATCAGGATAGTAAAGTGGAACCATCAGCTTGATTTTAAAAAGCTTGGACTCTGAGTTTGGTAGCTAGTATACAGCTGCCAGCTGCTCTGCAATAGTTGTGAGATGAATTGAGGTTACTTACTGCTGGGTGTTTGGTGTAACTTTTTGCTGTGGCAGGGACACAGTGCTTTACAGAGGCCTCAACACAATGAAGTTGTCCTTGGGTTGAGAGTCACTCACTTGATAGAAATGTTGTGGGCACTTGTAAAGGCAAGTGCCGTGCTACAGCTGAGGAAGCAGAGGTGGCAGTGCCAGATCTCTGCCTGCTGTACCTGTGAGATGAGATGGGTGAAATGATGGAATAGGCAGAAGGCGCTTGTTAAATGGTAGTTGTTTTTTCCTGGTTTAATGGGTGGTAATCACTCATTAAATAGAAGTTTGAGCAGCTAATGACACTGTCTCTGAGAACTGACATTGTTCAGGCTGGAAGTAAACATGATGCACTGAGAAAAAGGAAGTTTTACTTTGTTTCTGCTGTGCTGCAGGTGGAACGCATGACCTTGGCTAATCTGCTAATCCAGTGTTCTACCACAGCCACACCCTCCAAGGAAGATTTATTAGTGTGTACAGAGCTGTAGAAATGCTAGCTAGGATCGTTTGGGAAGCTCTGGGCAGGAAATGACATTTCCCTGAGTGTTGGAGAGTGAGTGGGTGGACACTAGGCTGGAGAGGATGGTAGGACAGCAAGACCCAGCCTAGGAGCGGGTTATCTGGCCTAGGAGTGTGGTGACATGGTGGGAAAGGCAGGCAGGGCCTGCTGGGCATCACCACCAGGTGACCAGTGAAAAACCCCTATGACCAAGCAGCAGGCCCAGGAGGTAAGGGGTGGAGAGCTCATTTTTTACTGGTCAGCAGTTCCTTCACCTGTATCACTGGATGCCAGAGCAGAGCATGTTTGTTTGCAAGGTGTGCTCTTGGGTATTGGGTATATACTGATCTCCTTTACAGTGCTCAGCCACAAAGCAGCCAATGAATTTCTTAATGCAGTTAGCAGTGGCCTAGTGAAAACAGGAGAGAAGTCTGCTTGGTATTCGATGTGCAGCCCTTTCCCCTGCAGGATTGGCTCATCGCTGTCTTGTGAGAAGCAGGTGACCCGGCTAGGCCAAGTTCAAAGGCTATCAGGCTAAAGGCTTTTAGACTTCCAAGTGACCCTTCCTGGCCGGCTGCACTGGACAGAGTGATAGAAGATTTCATCTCTCTGCCAGCCTTGTACTGGACATTGGAGCTTTGTTACTCTTTCCAGAAGCGTCTTCCTGGCAGCCCAGTGAAGTCAGAAGCTGAAGAAGGTGGAGAACTTGTTAAAGAATCCAGCCCCAGTCTATGTGTCATTGTGACCAACCATGTGTCCTTGGAACCTTTCTCATCCTTAGGCTTAGACTTGATTCCTTTGCCTAAGGGCACATGATCAGAGGCACCTGAGTGGAGGCTATAACTGGTGGCAGTGTGGTTTGTGTACATTCATGTGAGGTAGCTTAAGGCTTCCACCAGCAGGGAGCATCCCTTTAGAATCACCCTGGTACAGAAAATGCCTGATTAGTGGACAGCTCTTGTCAATAACTGTGGTCAATAAGTAAGCCCCATGTGCCAGGGACTTCTGTGGGTTTGGGCAATCAGTGAAGAGTGACATATCCTTACCCCTAAGGAGCTTATGTAGAAGCCAGGGAAGAATTGCAGTAGAACAGATCCAAGGAGACCAGAAGAACAGGTGGCTGCTGGCCCTGTCTCGAAGCCAAAGGGTTGCCTGTGCCAAGGACTGCCACACTGTGAGGCATGGCTGTGGGGTGCAGGGTGCAGGGCATGGGGCATTTGACTGGGGAGGGCTTATTCCCAGTCCAGCTGTGCCCTGCCTGGCTGGTGCTCATCCAGAGGCTCTACCTTCCATACCTGGGACCGCCCTGATCGCTTATGAGCAGGCTTTTCCTGCTCACCTGCTGCTGTCCTCATGCTGCCCAGCACCAGCTCCCTAGCTGTCCCACTGCTTCCGTGGCCACCCTGCTCATCACTGCTGACATCCTGGTTCTGGCACCTGGCCAAGGTGCTGCGGGAGCACTGCTCTCCATGCGTGCTGTGCCTGGTGCCTGTGCAGGTCCTGTGGTCTGTAGCACTGTCCTCTGTTGTTACTGTGCTGTTAGCCACATGCTGCATGGGAATGCCCAGACGTATTTGTGCACGTTAGCTTTCTTTGACTAGGTTTCCTATACAGAGCGATGGAATAATATCATAAACTTAAAATATGAAATTACAGATTTACTCCAAGTTCATTATTACTGGCCAATTAACTGAAACACTGGGTGGCACCACTTTGGGAAAATGGTTGTACCAGCTTTGAATTTGGGAGAATATCCTTTGAAATTTCCCTGTAAGGCTTGTCTTCTTCCTCCCACTTGGGGAGCAGATGTTTGTTGACCGTGCTATGTGCCATCTGCTGCCACTTTGGACTTAGAGATGCTAGGTACGGAGCTGGCTAGAGCCCAGCACCTCCATCTTCTGGTGTGAGGGACAGGCAGAGTTAGGGAGCAGTCTGGGAGCCTCCTGCTTGATCTGAAGAAAACAGCTTACCCTGGCTGTGTAGTGGCAGCAGGGAAGCCTGTTGGGCTATGGCCAGAGCAGCTTGAGATGGGTGTGTCTTAGACCACACACAGCAGTGGCCTTCCTGAAGGGAGTCTTGTTCTAAATTTACTTGAAAAATGAGGCCAGACCCTGGCGATGGGTTGGAGGTGAAATCTAGAGTCAGAGAGGACTCACAAGTGATGCTTTCATCCTTGGTCTGATCTGCATGGAGCAGGTCAGCATTTAGGGGCTGGATGTGTTAGGCTTGAGGGAGGGAGCTCAGCTGAGAAACCAGGGGACCAGGCCAGAGAGGGATAATGAGACCAAGCTTGTAAGGCCACAGGATGGATACAGTCACTGACTGTCCACCTGTGCAGGGAGTGTCCAGACCCTTCGGAACAGAGAGAGGAGGGGGAGCCAGTGAAGGGCCCCACAGGTAGAATGTTACAAAAGACTGGTATCTGCGTCCAAGTGGAGAGGCAGACTAGAGAAGGAAGGAGTGGGTCCCTGATGGTGCTTTGCTGGCGTTTGGCAGAGCCCTTGTGGAACAGTTGCAGTGGAGAGCGGGGTGTGGGAAGACTCTTGTGATGGAGAGTCCTAGAACAGCCTGGTCGTGAGGAGTCCATCTGAGAAGGGAAGGGTAGCCAGAAGATTCAGTTTTTGTTGGATTTGACTAAGGCATTTAACATTAGCTAATAGAGATCGATTGAATCTGCATCTATCCATCTACCTACTTGTCTGTCCTAGGGATTGAAATTAGGGCCTGCTAGGTAAGAGCTCTGCCACTGAGCTATGTCCTTTGGCTCTTTTTTAAATGTTTTGAGACAGAACCTATGCTGGCCTATAACTTGGCAGTCCTACTGACTCAGCCTTCTAAGTAGCTGGAATTACAGAGTGCATTACTGTGCTAGGCAAAGCTAAACTTAAAAGGACTAAGGTGAAGAAGGGTGAACAATCATCGATAACAAAGGAGAAGATGATGTGTTACTGTAACTGACAAGGAAAAAAATCAAAACTTCCAGATGTAGGCATGACTGAGCCTCAACTAGAAAAAGTATATCTAATTCCATCAACAGGATATTGGGTATGGCTTTTGACTGTGTTAATCTTTCATTAAGATTTCTCTCTCCCTCCC
>PVIC010028270.1:0-23316 GCA_004025085.1 Thryonomys swinderianus
CCCCCCCCCCCCCCCCCCCCCCCCCCCCCCCCCCCCCCCCCCCCCCCCCCCCCCCCCCCCCCCCCCCCCCCGCACACAGCACCCTCACCTGAGACCAGCGCTGCTCCTCCCACCCCCGGCAGCCCTCACACCTGGGCGCGCACACCTGCCCCGCGTGGTACTGGTGCCCTCCGCCATCACCAGGCCACACGCGTCGGTCCACTCGTGCAACCCTGGTCAGCTCGCTGTCCTCTCCAGAGAGGCTGACGAGCAGGCCCCCCACCCGCCAGCCTGGCCACGCAGCCGGAGCCCGGGGCACCCGCACACCCCTCCGGGTCCCGGGAGCCGAACTCAGCGGGCCCCTGGCTAGAAGGGCCCTCGCAGGGCGGGCCGAGGACGACAGATGCCTGGATTTGGGCATCTCCACAGCCCCAGGCCCAGTGCGCGAGGGCTCTGCTGCCCACCGCGGGAAGGCTCGGGTGGACGGGACTGCTGGTCTGGCCGGGGGAAACCGAGGCTGGAGCTCAGCGGGACAGGATGGGCGGGGAGGGGAGGACAGTGACCCAGCGGCCAAGGGCTGGCCATGCAGAACCGGTCTGACCAGGTGCAGCTGCGTATGATGCGTGTGCGTGTGTGTGTGCGCTCGCGCGTGTGGGTGCCTGCTCACGTGGACAAGTAGAGAGGCCCGGCCAGGAGGAGGCAGGACAGAGGCCGCAGCCTGCGTCATGGGCATCGCCTCAGGGCAGCACGGTGGGCAGGAGGCCACCTGCCAGTGCTGGCTCTGCTGGGGGTGGCACAGCAGGTACTGGTGGCTGAGCCTGGAGTTCAGAGAGGGCCGGGGTGCTGGCCAGGGATGCTGAGGGAGGACGCTGCAGGGTGAGGAGCGCCAGGCTGCCCGCTGGGCCGCAGGGGCCAGGGCCTCCAGAGCCCCTGACGACCCCGCCTGGGGCTCAGGGGCCTAGCCAGGGGCGGGGCTCAGGCTCGCACCTCCGGAAGTCCTGAGGACGCCCTCCAGCTGAGAGATGGGCGGCGGGCGGCGGGCCGGGCTGCGTGCGGCAGACACACCCACCGGGAGGGTGCAGGGCCGGGTCGAAACCCCAAGGCGGCGGCGCGTCCCAGAAACCCCAAGTCAGCAGCTCCCCTCCCACCGCCGCCAGCGAGCCGCTCTGGGAACAGCCGCAGGAGGGTGTGGCCAGGACTCGGGCGCCGGGAAGGCGGGGACAAGACCGGTGCAGGGTCGGGGAGACTGGCCTGGGGCATCGGGTGGGGCAGAGGCTGATCCCTCCCCCGGGCAGCCCCCATCAGGGCGCCTCTTCACCATTCCCTGGTAGGTGGGTGCCCGTGCCAGCCTCCCACCCCACAGACGGCCCGCTCACTTCCACAGGCCAGGTGGCCTCCACCCCGATGGACCCGTGTTTAGGGGCCTTCTTCCGCAGGGGCCCCAGACATGGCCAGGCCAGTAGAAGTCACTACCCATCCTGAACCTCGCAGCCCGGCTGCAGAGGGTGCGAAAGCCCCCAACCCTCACTGAGGCAAGGGCCTGTGATGGCCCGCAGGACAGGGTCTCGGTGGGCCATTCAGAGGGGTACTGGTCGGGAGCCCCTGGGCTCCTTCCTGCTCCCTGTCCCCAGGCACCAAGCCAGCCCTGGGCCGAGCTGTGGCCTTGACGGAGCCTGTGGGTAGTGGACAGAGAGCAGACTCTCTAGGGCCAGCCTGGCACCCACCAAGGTCAGAGCGGGCAGCAGCAGCAGCGGGAACTGGAGGGGGCTGGGGGGAAGGATGGACTGGCCAAGGGGAAGAGGAATTTTGTGGGGGTGGGGAGCCCAGCCCGGCCGGAGAGTGAAAGTACAGGATTCCTCCCATTCCTTCCATCTCTCTGTGGTGACTCAGCCTGCGGCTTCCTGCGGACTGCCGGGAACCAGAGGGCCAAGTTCAGTCCCCTCCCCGAAGGCCGGTGCCCACGGGCCCTTCACTCTTCTCCTCGCCTGGCTGCCCTCCCCGGCGGCTGGACGCTGACTCCGGAGGGAAGGGCCAGGGGCCTCTGGCAGCCTGCCTCAGCCACGGGCTCAGTTTCTCACCTGGGTGTGGGTAGAAAGCGGGCGGCCCCTTCCAAGCGCCCGTATGGACCACGGACGGGCTGGCAAGGTCCCCAGTCTGCAGCGCTCAGCTTCCGGTGGGCTCCAGGCAGGGCTGCTGCACAGTGCACACCTGGCCTGGGCCTGAGGAGGCTGCAGGGGCTCCTCAGGAGGGAAGGGAGGAGCCCTGAGAGCCAGGCTCGGGTGGCAGGGCACCTGGCCTGGCTCTCACCTGCGAACAGGGTGCACTGCCCAGGCGGGGACCCAGTCTGAGCAGCCACTGGAGGCTTCCCGCGTCTGCCCGGCAGAAAGCTGCGGCCCGGGCACGCAGGAGTGAGAGTACGCTTCCGGGGCCAAGCTGAAGGGGCAGGCTTCACCAGAGGCTGCTGAGCCTCCCCAGGTTCACTCCCGGGAACCGAAGGGGCTGTGCAGTAGGAAGAGAGAGAGCCCACTCCCCACACTGGGTGCCCCCCAGGGCCAGGGACCCCGGTGGATCCTCAAGAATCAGGCTTGAGCCCAGAGCCCGCACGCAGCTCCTGACTGTACCTCCTCAGGCCCCTCCCAGACACGCCGGGGAGGCGGACACCAGGGCTCAGGAGACGCAGAATTCTGGCCAGGGTGGGATAAGTGTTTGGGCCAAAGCCGAGGGTCACAGATGCACCCAGCCTGGCCAGGGGCCCCTGGGTGCTGCGGCCCCTCGTGGGGATCCTCCCGGGACAGGGTTCCCGACCCCTCTGCTCCTGCCACATCCTGGTATCTGGGGGACCCTTGTGCTTCTTTGTTCCAGGTCCACATCAGCCCTCGAAACACTCCCAGGAGCCAGGTCTGTGGCCACCAGCAGCAGGGCCTGGCCTGAGGGAACCGCGTGGGGCCAGGAGGCGACAGCAGGCTCCCGGCAGCCCCCAGGGTCCTGTGCAGCTCCGCTTCTGGCCCTTCCTTGGGAGCCCAGGCCCTGCCAGCCCGCTTGCCCTTGGAGGCCCTGAGTGCCGGCACTCCGGCTGCAGCAGCTGCTCCTCCCCCGGTGGGTCTCTGAGCCGCTGAAGGGGCCCCTGCGCCTGGGCCTGTGGGTCCTGCAGACCCGGGCGGGACGGCCCAAAGGAGCCCGGCCTGACACCTCACAGCCTGCCCCGCAGCGCCCAAGCTCGACCTGCCAGGGCAGAGTTCGTGCACTGGCAGCAGCAGCCCTGTCTGAGCGCCCGCAGGGCCAGCCGTCACCCGCAGGACTCGCTCTGTCCCAAGTCCCCATTCCCCTGCCAAAACCACGCTCCCTCTCTGCCAGGCCTGACGGCAGCGCCCTCGGCTGACCTGGGGTACAAGGGAGGGCCCGACAGCTGGGTGGCCAGCACCCCCTGCGTTCGTCCCTCAGGCCACGCCCAGCAGCCTGGGAGCATCCAGAGGGGCTCGGCACCCGCCAGCCCCGGGGTGTCCACGGTAGCTCAGAGCCCAGGGTCACTGCGGCCAGGCCACAGACCTTAGGCCCCAGGTCCCCAGACCCCACCGGGACCAGGCCACCAGCCCTGCCCTTCAGCGAGACTTCTAGGCTGGGTCCAAGCCTCTCGGGCCTGACCTCCAACCCCCAGGCTGCCCACGTGTCTCACACCCCTCCCCTGTTCTGACGCAGCTTGGAGCCCAGTTGAAGTCCTCAAGGAGACACCTCCCTGAGCGCTTGAACCTCCGGGTCTGGAGTCCTGCAGTGGAAGGGTAGGCACAGCATGGCGCTGGCACACCGGGGACCCCGGCCAAGGACGTCCAGGCCCAACCCTCCCTGAACCTCCCAACGCCCCCAGCCTGGGGCTGAGGCTGCGCCCGCAGGAAGGAAAGCTGACCTGTGCCCTTAGCCCCCCGCGGGCCTGCCAGACCCCGGGCGGACCTCAAGTTCCCTGGGGTGGCCCAGCTGCTGGGCACATGGTGCTCCCCCAAGGCTGGCTCATCCTAGGAAGCCCTGTGAGGCTGCCTACCTCTGCTGGTGCCTCGGCCTCACAGCCCTGCCAGCCACTGGGGCCCAGACAGATGATGCAGAGAATCCTCTTCCCCCGTCAGCCAGGCCCTAGCCCCTGCCACTACAGCCAGCTCCGGGGATCTGGCCGGGCCAGTGGTGGGTCCAGCTGAGGTAGGGCCCAATGTTACCTTGCCCAACACTGGAGATGGCACGGGATGCCAGAGGGAGTACAGGAGGCACCTGGGTATGTCACGGGCCTGGCTTGGGCCCAGGCGCCCCATGGCACCCTCTTTGCTTTGGGGGCCTTTCTCTGGCAAGGCCAGGGGCACTGCTCATGCAGGTGGGCAAATGGTCCCGATGGCAGAGGTCAGTACACTGAGGGCTCAGGATGGGCTGGCCTTAGGACAGGGCATTGGTGCCACTTCTGGACAGAGTTCATGCCGCCTCCTGTCCCTGCCCCGGCGGAACACTCCCAGCACGAACGCCTTTGGGGAATCGTTGCAAAATCCCAGCCAGCTCTGCTGGCTCCTCTCCCCACCAGGTGAGAGGTGCGCCCAGGTGTGGGGACAGACGGCCTCCCGGGCACACGCAGCTCCCAGCTGGGGGGCTGGGCACCATGGCAGGAGATGCACTGGGCAGCCGTGGGGAACCCCAGGGACACCTGGACACCAATGAGCGAGGAGGTCCTGGCTCGGGGACTGGGGATGTCCAGGCCGCTGCAGGAGAGGAGGATACAGATGCCCTGAGGGGGCAGGGCAAGACAGCTGAAGGCGAGTGGGGGACGCGCCCCTGGGTGAACCTCCCTACCCTTCCCTTCCTGCACTGCCCTCATCAGTGTGCACGCAGGGATCTCCGTCAGTATGCATGTGTGTGCAAGCATGTGTCCACTATCGTGTGAACACCTGTGAGTGAGGGAGATACTGGGGGTGTGAGCCACCCTCCATCCAAGTCTTCCTCGTCCAGAGAACAGCGCTCTTCCGCTGCCATGGCAACAGCACAGCCCCGCCCACCAGCAGGACAGAGTGACCCGGTGGGCAGAGTCGGCTGTTCCCAGGGACGGGAGCGGATGCAGACAGGATGGCTGGGGCCGGGCCAGGGCACAGAGCCTCTGCAAGCACACCTGCTCTAAGGGAGGCAAGCAGGCGGCCTGGCCTATGCTTTCAGCACCTGTATGTGGAGGGCAAAGCAGGCCCCAGCAAGCCACGCTCTGGGCTGATCACTCCCATCGGAGGAGACCCTGAGTCTGCTGCCTGGGAGGAGGGTCTGTGGATAAGGCCGCCCAGGAACCCTGAAGAAACAAGTGGGACTGATGCCCACATTCCAGGAGGACTGGCTGGGAATGTTGATCAGACCCACCGGCTTGTGGCCCTAGGCACACGGGCCAGCTAAACTATGTGGTGGCCGCACCCAGGTCGCGGGCAGGGTCACCTAGAGACACAGGAGTTTCCAACGTGACCCTCAAACAGTCATGGCAGTCTGGGTGGCCACAGTTAAGAGACCAACCAGGAGCCGATCTGCCTTGTCAGAGCCCAGAGCCAGCTCAGGGTCCTCTTGGACCCACACAGACAGGCCCACACGAGAGTGAGCCCAAACCCAACACTGTCCAGAGAAAACCAGGCTGTGGAGACCGCCCACTCCCAGAGAGGGGCTTCCTCCTGCTCCACGCTGTCCTCCGGGTCAGGCTGTGAAGCCCTCCCCGGGGAACCGTGGAGGGCTCCCAAGGGTTCTAGAGGCCCTGTATACCAGGAGCTCAGTCAGGGTGTCACCTTCAAAGTGATGGCGAGGAGTGTGGGTGCTGGGGGTGTGCACCACGATGGATCTGGGGGCTCAGGGTGTCCAGAGCACCACTCAAGAGCTCAGGACGACAGAGCGGGTGCTCCTCCTTGGATGGTGTCCTACCGAGGGCTGATCCAGGATGGTTCGAGAACACCGGCCTGCGGTTCAAACCTGGGGGTGGGGACCCTTTCACCTCCCTCGCTGCAACAGCCAGCACAGCCTGACTGTCCACGCACAGGGAGGCCTGCCTTGCGCAAGTGGGTTGCTGCTCCTCCCTGGCAGGACTCGGGACTTGCCCCCCCGGGGGGCTCTGTGCAGGCCAGAATGTGGCCGTGGTTACCCCACCAGACTACAGGCCGCGCACTGGGGAAGCAGACTAGGTTCTGAGGACCCGAGTGCCCTCAGACAGGGAAAAGCGGGCAGAGAGATGGGGGGAAGCCGAGGGGGCATGAGGGCGGCTACCAGCGCAAGGCATGGCCAAAGTGCCGGGATCAGAGGGCAAGGCAGAGCTGCAGGCTGGGCACAGTGGGTCTGGGTCTCGGCAGTCAGTGGCACCGGCAGAGGGGCAGGGATGGTGCCAGCCAGGAATGGGGTGGAGGGTAGGCTTGGGGCAGTGTGAGGAGCAGAGGGAGGCCCCCAAGGCAGGCTGGGCGCAGGGTCACCCCATCAGGCCAATGAACATGCGCTGCGGCGCTCAGGCCCCGGCAAGGACACTTACTGGGGACAAGGGTCCCCTTGTCCCTCAGCCCTAAATCCTCTCAGGTCTGCAGGGCTGGAAGGCGGCCAATCACATCTTCAGTCCTGAGCTGCTGGGAACAGAGACCTTGAACTGAGGGCAGCCGCCGGCCGGGCCAGGTCACACCGCAGGTGAGTCTGGTCTGGAGAGGAGGTGCAGGTGGAGACCAGGGGCCTCGCGGCCCAGACTGCAGCCTTCCCAGCCATCCAGGACTCGGACAGAGGGCAGGCGGACGGTGCCTGGTGGCTAACAGGCGCAGCCCTCGGGCACAGGCCAGCAGGGCGGGCGGGGGGGGGGGGTGCACGGCCCTGGGCTGCAGGGAAGGGAGGAGGCGCCCGGGCTTCAGCCCACCGCCGCCGCCGGGCTGTGAGTCCTGGACCACAGAAGCGGGAGTCTCCGTGGGTGTGCTCGAGTCCCCACGCGGGCCACGTGCGCACTAGGGCGCGCAGGCCGCCTGTGACGCACACGCACGAAGTGTATCACCGCAGGCCCCGGGCGGTGCGGGGGTCCCACGAGGACTTCCGCGTCTCCGCGGCACCCAGCGCCCGCCGCCCCCAGCGCCGGGCCGCCCACGAGGAGCCCAGCTGAAGAGCCACGAGAGCAACGCGCGGCCGGGCGATGACCTTTCTGGATGAGGCCGGGGGGCGGCGCCCCCGATCCCCGCCCCTCACGCACGCCCCCATTGGCAGGAACCCCCGGTGTCCTTTCAAAACCTCGATTCCGATTGGCTCCTGTGGCCTCGCCCGGAGGCGTCGCAACTCCCGCCCGCGCCAGAGTTGCGCGTGCGCAGGCAGAGTGAGCGCGGTGCGGCCACCGCACGCCGTGCACCTCCGCGGCTCTACTACAGCAACCTAGTCCCCGACGGGTCGCCAGGCCCCGCCCGCCACGCCGCCTTTGCGGACCCGTCAGGCGGCACTGGGTTTCCCCCGCTGTCCCCGGGCGGGGCGCGGACGGCGGTACCGGCAGGCCACGGGCGGAAGGGGGCGGAGACTCGAAGGGCCACACCCCCGCGGAGGGATACGTCCCGCCGCGGCCCAAAACCCCGGGGCGAGGCGGCCGGGGCGGGTGAGCCGGTCGGCCAGCTTCGCTCTCCGCCGACTTGCGCGGCCCGGCCGAGTGCGCCGCGCGGCCGCCTTCCCAGCTCCTCCTCCAGCGCACAGGCCCGGTGTGCGGCGCGGCCCCGGAGGCCGCTGTCCCGCGTCCGCGCCAGCCGGGAGCGAGGCGAGGCCGCCCGCGATGCTGCTCTCCAAGTTCGGCTCCCTGGCGCACCTCTGTGGGCCCGGCGGCGTGGAGCACCTCCCGGTGAAGCTCCTGCAGCCAGGTTCGCGCGCGGCCTCCGGGCGGGCGGGCGGGCAGGTAGGGGAGCCGGCCCTCAGAGACCCGCCCGTGTCCCCACAGCCAAGGCGGACAAGGAGAGCTTCGAGAAGCTGTACCAAGTGGGCGCCGTGCTGGGCAGCGGCGGCTTCGGCACCGTCTACGCGGGCAGCCGCCTCGCCGACGGGCTCCCGGTGAGTCAGGTGCCCGGCGGTCCGGGCTCGCGCGCCGCGCCTCGCCTCGCCTGACCCCCCGTCCCCTCGCAGGTGGCCGTGAAGCACGTGGTGAAGGAGCGGGTGACCGAGTGGGGCAGCCTCGTAAGTGCGGGCGGGGCTCGGCGTCGGTCGCCGTGCCCCCTCCCTGTGTCCAGTGCCGCCCGCCGCTTCTCCCCTGCCTGCCGCTGACCGCCGCGCCCCGGCCGCGCCGACCCCTGCGCGCCCCGCTGCGGACCCCCGCCTCGGGCCCGCGCTGACTCCCGCTCCCTGCGTTCCCAGGGCGGCGCGGTGGTGCCCCTGGAGGTCGTGTTGCTGCGCAAGGTGGGCGCGGCGGGCGGCGCGCGCGGTGTGATCCGCCTGCTGGACTGGTTCGAGCGGCCCGACGGCTTTCTGCTGGTGCTGGAGCGGCCCGAGCCCGCGCAAGACCTCTTCGACTTCATCACGGAGCGCGGCGCCCTGGACGAGCCGCTGGCGCGCCGCTTCTTCGCGCAGGTGCTGGCGGCCGTGCGCCACTGCCACGGCTGCGGGGTGGTGCACCGCGACATCAAGGACGAGAACCTGCTGGTGGATCTGCGCGCGGGCGAGCTCAAGCTCATCGACTTCGGCTCGGGCGCGCTGCTCAAGGACACGGTCTACACCGACTTCGACGGTGCGCTGTGTGGCGGGGCACGCGCGTGACGCGGGGCCGGGAGGGCGCGGGGCTCCCCTGCGCGCGCGCGCCGCCGCGGTGCGCGTAAAGCAGAGATCCCCGCATTGCGGAGCCGGGGAAGCCGGGGCTCCCTGCCGCCCCCTCCCTCCCTCAGGGGCGGGGCGGGGCGGGGCGGAGCAGAGCGGGGCTCGGTCCAGTGTCGCGGCTGTTTGTTGTGAAACCAGAGCTCTGGGTCATGTGATTGCTCCCGTGTCCCTGCTGCCCCGCCCTGCCGGCGCTGGGGTTTTTCCAGGGTGATGACAAGCAGGATTTGAGGCGGCTGGCAGCGGGTGGTGATGTGGCATGCACAGCCCTGACGCTCGCGTGTGCCCTTAGGGACTCGGGTGTACAGCCCGCCCGAGTGGATCCGCTACCATCGCTACCACGGGCGTTCGGCCACTGTGTGGTCTCTGGGCGTGCTGCTGTATGACATGGTGTGCGGCGACATCCCCTTTGAGCAGGACGAGGAGATCCTCCGGGGCCGCCTGTTCTTCAGGAGGAGGGTCTCCCCAGGTGCCGACAGGGGTCCCCTCTGGTGTCTGAGGGTCTTCCCGGGAGTAAGCGGCACCCTGGGAGCCGGCGCCCTGCCTGACTCCCCTCTCCCCACAGAGTGCCAGCAGCTCATTGAGTGGTGTCTGTCCCTGCGGCCCTCGGAGCGGCCCTCGCTGGACCAGATCGCCGCCCACCCCTGGATGCTGGGGTCCGAGGGAGGTGCCCCCGAGAGCTGTGACCTTCGACTTTGTGCTCTGGGTGCTGAGGATGGGGCCAGCACCACGTCCAGCAGCGAAAGCTTGTGAGAAGGAACAGGGCTTCCTGGAATACAGACTTCTGCTGCCTGATTCCTCTTGCAAAGCAGTGACCTCTGACCCCTGGTGACCTCTGCCCTTGGCACCGGGCCTGTTTCCTTTGCTTTGAGTGCCTTTTTGAACGCTGCTCCACGAGACTGGGTTTTCTCAAGCTCTTCTGTCCAAAGACTGCTCTGGGCAATGCGAGGTCCCGCCTGCACGCTGGGTGGATACTTGAACCAGAGACCCCTGCAGTGCTGCTGGGTCCAGGAGGCAGCCTTCCCATGTGACCCCATCCGGCCTGGAACACCTATTGTGGGCACAAGGTCCCGTGCCCACCCCCACGGTGTCCTCCAGGCACGCCCACGCACAAGCAATGCAAATTGGGCCTCTGCCGCCCACCCACGCCTCTTATTTATGGTGTGACTCCTTGGGGTGCCCTGCCCACTGGGGCTATTTATTGTTTAATTTATTTGTCGAGGTTACTTTCTCCCAGCAGCTCTGCCTCAGGCCCCTGGGGCCTTAGAGGAGAGGGGGCTGTTCGACTAGGACCCAGGTCCTCATCCCTGCCCCACCTCTTGGGGAGAAAGAATTGTACAGCGGCTAATTTAAGGGGAGCGGGTGACCCTTGGCCTGGGCACTCTGCGCTGAGGGTGGGTTTTAAATTATTGACCTTGTACAGTCTGCTTGCTGGCTCTGGAGGTTAGGGGTTGAGGACAGAGTCTCAAGCCCTTAATTTATTTTAGCGGCCGTGTTTCTGTGTCCCCGGTGTGAGTAGGCATCGGGGGTGGGGGGTTCAGTTCAACAGTGAGATGTCTGGAGATCATATTTTTTATACAGGTATTTCAATTAAATTCTTTTGTATATAACCGGTGACTCCTTGTGGAGCTGAAGTCTTAGGCTCGGTGCCTTGCGTGTTTCCTGTGGAGACCTTGCCCTGGGCGGGCAGAGAGCAGGGGTCACGGGCCCGCCTCGCTGTCTGGCCCTGGCTCGCAGCACCCACCCTGCACCCCAGAGATGGCTTGGTGGGGGGCTGGACTTGGACAGAGCCTCAGACTGGCACAGCTGCCCTGAGGAGAGCAGTGTCTCACGGCAGCCAGGCCCTGTACCCCCCAGGACGGATGTGGCGGGCTCTTCACATGGCGCGCTCCCCACCTGCCCATCAGTGATCGCTCTGAGCTCGCTGCTGGGGCGGAGCCGGCCTCCCCAGCTCCGCTTGGGGGCACTGGGAGCCTTGGTGCTGCAGAGGCCCAGGGGTGGGGCAGGCCGAGGACTTGGAACCGCGCGAGGCCGGGCCTCTGGCTGCGGGATGGAGGCCTGGGGACGCTCGGACGAAGCCACCGGCCAGCCCGGGTCCTTGCGCAGCTTCCCGGGTGCAGGTCACAGGAGGGCCGTGGGACCAGGCAGCTGTGGGGCAGCCCGCTGGGAGGCCCGGGAGGCTTCGGGTCCGGAGATGCCCAGAGTACACGCCATCAGCTCTGCGTCACCATCGCTGGCTTTATTTTGGCTCACGGTGACTGAGGCTCAGTCCATGGTGGTTTGGCTTGAGCCCATGGCGCCACAGGGTGGCAGGGCTGGAAGTGGGCACAGAGACAAGGTGCGGCACTGAGCAGTGCCTTCAAGGCATGTTGCACCCTTCTGTAGTGGCCTCTCTGGGCCTGGGCACCCCAGACCCTGGACCCGGTGTACAGCCCTTGCTGCCACACCCCTGGACCCCAGAAGGCCTGGGTGGCCACGTGCTGGGCCGGCAGAGTCAGCCTCAGTCCTGAGGCCCTCGGGTGGAGTCTGACGAGGTGCTCGGGACTCCACACCTGCATCCTGCCAGGGTATCAGCACCCCTTGGCCACTGAGGTCAATTGACCTGTGTGCCCCTGCACTCAGGCCTGCAGCTGGCATGGTGCCACCGTACAGGCTGCATCTTGCTGTGTGTGGAGCCCCGGGTCCACCCAGTGTCCAGGACGGTGGTGCCTCAGGGAGCCCACATCCTGGCCGTGAGGGAGTGGGGGCTGGAGCGGAGGGGTGGGTGACCTCAGCCCTGTCCTGCCCCCGCGAGGTCAAGCTTCCTGGCGCCTCCTCTCCCCCGCCCCAGAGCTGTGCACCCGCACCCTGCCCGGGGCATGGCTTTTCTCATGCTGGATCTGGGCTTTCACCGCCCTCCACTGGATCAGACCCCATCACCGTGCTGCCTAGTCTGGCATCTTCAGCCAGGTTTGCTGATTGCGCCTCTAAGGGCGCCTTTCAGTCACATCCTGGAGACCCACTCCTGGGGCCCCTGCACAGGCAGGGCCGTGCCGCCCGCGGCGGTGGGAGGCCGCTGTGTTTGGGGAGTCCTGAGAAGGGCCAGAGCCAGCAGTGCTGCTCCCCTACCCGGTGGCCCCAAGGGGCAAAGCTTGGCTTGGGGGCTGCTCTTCCTGCCCCACGGTGTCCTGCCCCGCTGGCCTCAGCACCCACCAGACCCATGGCCAGCTCAGCATCTCAGAGGAGCCAGGAGGCCAACCGTGTCCAGCACCAACCTCCCGCATGGGGTCCTTGTGAAGGCAGCTCCAGAAATGAAACCGTGGCAGGGCTTTGATGCCAAAGCTACGTGGCGAGGGGAAGTGATTCCAGCGCCCCCCGGAACCCTGGTTTTAGCAGGCACCGGAGAAAGCATAGGGCACAGCTGCAAGATCACAGCTGGCCACACGGAGCTGTCAGGCAGGGGTGAGGAGCCGGGCACAGGCCCAGCCTGGGTCACGGTGACCCACACATGGCCTCCCTGTGCCAGGCTGTGGCTGCTGGCACCACACAGGGCCAGGGAGGGGCAATGCAGGAAGAGGAGCTTGTGGCTGGGCGCACTGGCCAGAGGCACATGGGGCCTCTGCGTGGAGCTGCGGGGGATCCTGGGCCGCTGTGGTGGGATTTTGGAGCTGGGGGGCGCTCAGCCAGGGGGCACATGGTCTTGGCGGGCCTCTTCACCCAGGCTCGTGGCTGAGGCAGAGGTCCAGGGCCCTCGGGTGCCCCGCTGGTCTCTCCTGTGTGCAGAGACGCGGGTGGGGTACAGACGCAGCGCGTGGCGTCGGTGGGGGGGTCATTTACACAGCTGGTCCCACCCGGGGATCCGGGCAGTCAGCCAGGGCGGGCCGCGGGAGCTCCGCCGCAGGCGGCATCTCCTGTGGCACCTTCCACTCCCGGATAGAGAGGCAGGGGCCTCTCGCAGGGGCTTCGCCTCCAGCAAGCACTGACTGCTCAGTCCACGGAGCCAGGCCGGGGAAACAGGCTCAGTGATTGCAGGGCTCAGCCGAGGTCGTGGCCAAAGCTACGTGACGAGGGGGAGCGGGGGTGTCCTGGGGTGGACGAGCCCGGAGTCATCTTCCAGTGAGCCTCGGGGCTGGGCTGGTTCCCACGCCAGGCAGGAGCCAAGAGCCTGAGGCACCCAGGCCTAGTGTGCGACTGCGCCGGGCCAGGCCCGCGGTCCCCGCTGCAGAAAGCTTTGTCCAGGCCCTGAGGCCTCCGCGCGGCTCAGCCGGCTCTTGCCTGTGCATCCCCGAGGCCCCCACGGCCCCAGGAGTGCGGGAGGCGCTGCTGCCCAGCGGCTGGCCCGCTCCTGGGCAGGGCTCTGCGTCCCAGGACCCATTCCAGGCCAGGCAGGGTGTGCTCCGAGCTGGGGTGAGGAACCCTGGGCCCCGGCTGCGGCCCGGCTGTGTGATCAGGAAGCATGGGACCCTCTGGCCTGTACTTCCACCCCGGGGTGCTGTGCAGAGACGTCCAAGGCAGGCAGGTGGCGTCTCAGGTCTCACGCACAGCTGCCAGCCTGGGCCACCCAGAGGGTGCACCCACAGGAGTCCACCACGGCTCTGCCCGCCCACCGCCTGAGTTTGTTTCTTCTCTTCACACCCCCGTCACTGGGAGAGAACCTGGCACCCCACCCAGGCTTACCCCTGCTTGCCAGAGGACAGGGACGAAGACACCAGTTGGCACAGAAACTGGCAACTGACAGATGCAGGTCCCAAGAGACACCGTGGCCACTTTGCAAACGTCTGGGGAGGAGCTACAGTGGAGGGGCTGTGGACACAAAGCCAGCAGGGGAGGGTGGCAGAGGCCCCCAGTGCCCCTGGCATGGAGACGGCTCTCAAGCTTCGCCCAGGAGCCTCTTCAGCCGGCAAGCTAGGGGGAGACGGAGGTGCCAGGGCACTGCTGGGCATTAGATGGTGTTGAGCAGAGGGGCAGCAGGGACCTGTGTGCCCGGGGCAGGTGAGGGGCTATGGCAGTGCCCACCTGAGCGCAGAACCTGGCTCCACCCCCGGCGCTGCCCCTGCCCCACTCAGGCTGGGGTGCAGCTTCCTCAGCTCCCCTCTGCAAGGGGAGGCGTGTGCTTGTGGGTGTGTTGCGTGTGAGTTCAGGTCTGTGCCTATCAGTGAGTGTGCTGGTATGACCATGCTGTGGGTGTGCAGATCCGTAACAGATGTCTGGGCACAAATGTCTGTGTATGTGTGTGGATGTGAGTTTGCAGGGTGGATGTGTGTGTGTATGCATCTATGTGCTCTGGTGTGAACCTGTGTACATGTGTGTCCACTGTGCACACAGGGCTGTGTACATGCATGTACGCATGGGCTGGTGTGCTCTGTGACACTGAGTGCAAGTGTGTAGCTCTGCATTGTCTGTGTGTGCAAGGTGTGCCTGCATGTGTGCACGTGTCTGCGTGTGCTCGCGTGACTGCGCACACAGGCACTCGGGACTCGCTGTGGCTGCACACAGCACCCAGCCCGCAGAGCCGCCTCCGGCACTGAGTGCCAGCCCCCACGCCAGATGACTCAGCCCTGCAGGAAGAGCTGCGCAGGGGGCTCCTGTGACTCAGCATCCCCCAGGGGTGCTCACAGGGGGAGAGCTGGGAGGGCGCAGAGGAAGGCAGGGCTCCTGGGCCCCCCGAGCAGCCCCATGGACAGAGGAGCACGTTTGTGTGCCCTCTGAGTGGCATGGGCTGGAGCCCCACGGACTGCCAGGTGGATACTCAGAGCGCCCCACTGGCCCTAGCGGCCTTGCAGGGTTCCTCGGATTTGGGGTGGGCTTCCAGGGTGAGCTGCTGGCCGAGGAGGGTCCAGGCCTGGGCCTGGCAACAGGTGGTGAGGGTCCTGCAGGCCGGGTGATAGAGGGTTCACCTGGCCGAGGCTGGAGGTCCAGCAGCAGGACGCTCAGTGCCTGCAGGACCGAGGACAGCCTGGCTCAGCAGGGGAGGGCCCAGCTGCCACACAGCAGGCTCCCTGGTCCCCAGTGCCCGAGTTGGCAGCGGCACACGGTATGTGCACCCTGTGCAGTGGGCTAAGCCAGTGGGGTCAGGGCAGGAGACACATCTGGGCACTCAGCCCTGCTGGCAGGGAGGGCACAGCTGCGGTGGCTGTGGTGACCCTGGGACAGGCCTAGGGTGGACTCTGTTCATTTCAACTGGTTCAACTTTTAATTTAAAAAAGTTTTCTAAACTAATACTGAGTCACTTCAAACATTTCTGAGAGAATGAAATGGAAATCTAATAAAATCCGTGAAAGGTATTTTTAAACAGCTTTACTGAGGTGCGATTTACATACCCTGAAATCCACCCACATGGAGTCTCAGCGATCCACCCACCGCCGCGTGGTCTGGTGAATCGCGCAGTCGTGCGGCGATCACGGCACCGTCTTCCCTGCGCCCCCGCGGGCTGCTGCCCCTTCCCGGCCGGCCGCGCAGCCTGGTGCCGGGAGCTCGGTCTGGCGCCGCCCCTCGGGGCGCCCACGCTGCGCGGCTCCGGTCCTGCCCCTGGCTCCTCCGCCCGGCGTGGGAGGCCCCTCCCCGCGCCCACGCGCGGTCTGCGGCGCACGCCGCCCTTCTCCTGGGGTTACAGGGCCACGTGGTGAATTTCCGCCCAACACTTGAAGAAACGGCCCCACAGGACGTGACCTTCCCAGGAGGCCCTGTCCCTGGGTCACAGGGCCCTGCGGCGGGCAGGGGGCCTCCGCGTGGGGCGGCATTACTGGTAACCAAGGGCGCGGACCAGCCTCCCAGGGCGCGGTCACCGCCCGCCTCCTCCGACAGAGGTCGCGCCCCGCTTTGCTTATTTCTTACTGGGATTCTCTTCCTTTTCCTTTTCTCTTTCTTTCCTCTCTACCTTCCTTCCTTTCCTCTTCCCTTCTCCCTCCCTCCCTTCCTTCCTTTCTTCCTTGTTCTGGGGATTAAATCCAGGGCCGTGTACATACCAGTATATATAGGGATATATATATATAATATATTTATTATATATAAATTTAAATAATATATAAATTTATTATATATTTATTATATAAATTTAAATAATATATAAATTTATTGTATATAAATTTATATACAATATATTTATATTGTTTATATATATCAATATATAATAAATTTATATATTGATATATATCAATATTTTTTTAAGAAGAGGTATAAATTTGCTCAAGCAAAATTATTTATTTATTTATTTAGAGACAGGGTCTCACTTTGTAGTTCAGGCTGGCCCTGAGCTCACTATGGTGCCCAGGCAAGCTGCCACAAAATCAGCAATCCTCCTGTCTCTGCCTCCCGAGTGCTGGGATGACAGGCGTGAGCCACCACATCCGGCATTGTGGTATGGTGTTGATTGTTGGTGGGCGTGAGTCTCCACGCCCAGCATTGTATGTGGTTACCGGGAATCGAACTCAGGGCCTTGTGCTTGCGAGGCAGGCGCCTGAACCACTGAGCCAACCCTCTTGCCCAATTATTTTTTATTTTGAGACAGGGTCTTGCTATATTGGCCAAACTGGCCTCAACTTGTGATTTTTCTGCCTCAGCCTCTCAGAGTGCCAGGATTATAGATGCACCACCACTCCAAGCTTTTTTTTTTTTAATTTATGTTTGGCATGGTGTCATATTCTTATAATGCCAGTACTTTGGGGGACTGAGGCAGGAGTATTTCAGGTTTGATCCCAATCTGGGCAACTTAGCAGCTAGTTAAAACTCTGTCTCAAAATAAAAAATAGAAAAGGGCCGGGGATATAGCTTAGTGCAAAGACCCTGAATTCAATTTTTAGTTTTACACAACATAAAAAATGTGATAAAAAGCCAGGCATCGTGGCTCATGCCTGTAATCGCAGCACTTGGGAGGCAGAGGCAGGAGGATTGCCCAAGTAGGCTACAAAGTAAAACCCTGTCTCAAAAAAAAAAAAAGTGATAAAAGCACAATGTGAAACTTATCATGTAACCACATCCAGTGATGTAATTATGTCCTTCTGAGTTGTGCATGTCCTTTGTACATTCTACCTACAAGTCTGTATTATATGGACAATTGGGGTGTTCTCTCCCAATTTAAATTTTCCCAGCAGTGCTGTACAAGCAGAGTGGCTCTTCGGGGTGAGGCCAGGTGACGTTGTGCGGTTCACCTCATAGTCACAGAGATCCCCTGCGTTTTCTTTTGTGTTTTACAGTTCCAGCACTTCCGTATCGGTCTTCGGTTCGTTTTGATGAATGGCAGAGGGTCTACACCATTTTCCCCTGTGGATGCCTAATGGCCATACCATCCCTTGTTGACAAGATTGTGCCTTTCCCTGTCAGAACTCTGTTGACAGCTGGACACAGTGATACATACATCCCTCTTCTCAAGCACTCAGGAGGCTGAGGCGGGAGGGTTTCAAGTTCATAAGCCAACCTGGACAACTGAGCAGGATGTTGGCCCTTCCTCCAAGAAGAGAGCTGGAGGATCTCACGTGTGCGTGCACACACACACACACACACACACACAGCCTGTTCCTGGACTCCCCATGCATATACACACTCATCTTCATGCCAATACCATTCCCTTTGTCACTCTAGTTTTTAGAAGTTTTTGAAATCCTCCAACTTCCAGCCATTTGAAATTGTTTTGGCTGCCCTGGATCTCTTACATTTCACATAAATTTTATGACCAAGTTGCTAATTTCTGTTTGGGAAGCATCACTCTCTTAATGGTATCACTTCTTCAAATCCATGAACATCTGGCATTTCCCCTTTAGCTCTTTTTTTTTTTTTAGACAGGGTTTCGCTTTGTAGTTCAGACTGGCCTTGAGCTCACTATGTAGCCCAGGCAGGCCTCGAACTCACAGCAACCCTCCTGCCTCTGCTTCCCAAGTGCTGGGGTGACAGGCATGAGCCACCGCGCCCGGCACCATGGTATATGGTTAACAGGGATTGAATTTGAGACCTTGAGTTTTTAAGGCAGACACCAGAACCACTGAGCTAAATCCCTGGCCCCTACCCTTTAGCTCTTTAACCTGTCTTGGAAGTGCTGTGTAGTTTTCAGTGTTAGTCTGACATTACTTCTGTTAAGTTTATTTTGGTATTTTACTTTTATTATTATTATTATTGTCAACAGCACGGAGTTCTCGGTTTTATTTTCCTTGCTCCTTGCTCATGTATAGACACGCAGTTGATGTTCTGCGTATTGTTCCTGGTCCAGGAGCCCTCTGAGCTCCCTTGCCAGTGGGAAATGCAGAAGTGCTTTCTGGTGGAGGAAAAGGAACTCAGGTAGCTGGAAAGTACCAGGAAAGTGGCAGCACGGCAGAGCGTAGGAAGTGACGCCTCTCAGCCGGCTCCGCGCGGGTCAGTCCTAATCAGCGTCGGGTGGGAGCCTCACGGTCGCTGCGCCTTACTGTGTGGCACACACAGGCCGGCCCTGGATGCAACAAAAAAGCGCGAAAACTGTGTGATCGTGGGAACCACACCCCCCAGGAGCCCAAAGCAAGCACAGCAGCTTTCTCCATGGGAGCCTAGAGACTCCTAGCATAACGCTCAACGTGTCCTGAATACAAACACAAATCGCTGGACATGTGAAAAATGTGGAAATTTCAACAATCAACAGACACCAACAACGTGGAGACGGATGTCTGAGCTATGCGACAAGGACTTTCAAGGGCTACCATAAAAAGGCTTGAACCAGTGATTGCAAATGGTCTCTACACAGATATTAAAAAGGAATGACTCAACAAAGAAAGAGAAGAACCAAAGGGAAATTTTAGAATTCAAAATACCGTAACAAAGGAAAAACATCTCACTGGAAGGACTCGATGGCAGATCAGACACAAGAGGAGAGAGAAGCAATAGAGACCAGTAGGGAAAAAAAAAAAAAAAAGACCTTGAAACAGTGAATATCTGAGTGTGGTAGTTAGTATGTGCCTGAATCCCAGCACCCGGGAGGCTGAGGCAGGAGGATTGCTGCAAGTTCCAGGCTAGTCTGGGCTCCGTAGTGACTTCAAAAGCAGCTTGACCACACAGGGAAACCCTGTCTACAAGAAGCCACCCAACCTGCACAGAGTCCCCCAGGAGTAACTTGACCATACTGGAGACCTAGAAAGAGAGGTGTGCAGGGCTGAAGTGTGTGTGACAAAATAATAGCTGAAAACTGACCAGGTGTTGTGCGGATTCAGCAACGCAGGGCTGGGGTGCAGCCTGGGGAACCCCCCCGCCCCCGCTCTGTGAGGACAGCGGAAGTCCACGTGGCGGCGTGGTGAGACCCCGACTGCTCTCAGAGAGTTTCTTCCGAACGCTTGATTCAGTCTCCCTTCACAGGTGCAAGATCCTGTTGGAAAGCGCGTGAGCCTCCCCAGGTTCACGGCCACCCTGCCGGGAGAAGGACCCTGTCTGTCTGCCGCGCCTTCCTCCGCCTGCAGGTGACCGAGCTGCTCGTCCTGGGCCCTGGCTCCTCGCAGTTCGTCCAAAGCAGGTGTGGTCTGGGCAGGTGGGAAGGGGTGGGGGTGGGGCAGTACCGGCGCCCAGGCTAGGACGCTCCCAGCGCTAGGGGGCAGCATGCACGTTTCCTCTCGGCTCAGCGGGATGGGGGGGATTGGAGGAGTATAGGCCTCAGCTTCCCCCTCTGTGGGACATGCAGTCGTAGGGAGGCCCCCTCTGGCAAATCTCTCACCCCACATCGGGATCCTGGGCATGGCCTGTCTTCTCAGAGGAGCAGTTGGGTGATGGGGTCCCCTGGGCAGAGGGGCTGCGGCCTGGCACCCTGGCAGCCCAGTGGAAGGAGGCACGACTGGGACCCGGGCCGGGGTCACAGAGTCCGCAGATGACAGCAGCCACAGGCCTGCATGTCCCGTCACAGCAGCGAAGTAGACTCGGGGGCAGCTCAGAGAGCTCTGCGTGGGGCCCCTGGGAGCCCTGCTGGGGAACCCTGGCCTTCAGCCCTCCAGTGCAGAGGGCGCTCTACGGCTCCCACGAATGTGAGCCCACAGCCCACCTGACTGCTCGGTGACAGTGACAGCTGCCACTCTGCTACTGAAAGAGACCACTGCCAGCCCCAGACCCAGGTCCAGGCACTTGGCTCCGGGGGGTGCCAGGCTCAGATGCCCCAGGTGGAGACAGTGGCTTTCTTTCTGTGAGTCGTCCAGGCCGGGTCACGGGAACACAAGTCCGGTCTGCCTGGACTGGGCCTGTGGAGCGGGTCCCAGGGGTGGCTGCGCTGAACCCTGCGTCGGCATCTTTCACGTGGGCAGCCAGGGCTTCCTGTAGCTGCTTCTGCCAAGGGAGGTCATGAGCCCTGCAGGGAACACGGAGAAGTGAGGGCACTGAGAGGTGTGGTGAGGACCCCACCGGTGGGACTGCATTGGGACTGGGCGGGTCTGGGGCGTGGCTGGAACAGGGCACTTCCAGTGTGAGCCGGGCAAGAACAAGGACTCTGGGTGAGGCAGAGGGAACCAGACTGGGCCTCCAGCCCCATGAGACGGAAGCAGAGGACAGAGCTGGCATCAGTGGCTGACATCACCTATGCCTAGGGGCCCCTGCCCAGGCTGCTTCCCCCCAGGCCCGCAGGGCTGAGCTGGGTTTCCGGTAACCAGGGACCCTGGGTGTCCCACCTGCAATGCCAGCAAACAGGCACCGGCTCGCAGCCCCTTGAAGGGAAAGGCCAGCTCCGAGACAGCAGGCAACACCTCGCACTGGCCCAGTGGGAGCCCTGCAGCTCGGCAGGGGCTCCTGGGGGCTCCTGGCAACCGCTCTGCGGGACAGCCCAGGAGGCGGAGCCAGAGGTCGCTCACACCAACACCCTCCTAGTGGGACAGGCCGGACGGCATGCCAGTGCCCGCAACAGTGCCATCCCAGGGCCCTGGGGAGGAGGCGCGGCGACTTGGGGCGGGCGACACGGAGGAGCAGACGTGCCGCAGGGAGGAGGGTCGGGTACAGAGTAGACCAGCCCAGTGCTGTACCCTCAGAGGCCCGGAGGTGGCCCTGGCTCGCTGCTGTTACAGAACAGGCAGCCTGGGAAGCTTAAAAAGAGGTTTATCTGGCTCGCTGTTCTGGAGACTGAGAAGCCAAAGCACAGGCCAGGCTTGAGGCACCTGGTGACCTCTGAGCTGTGTCAGGACTGCAGGGGGAGGACATCACCCGGCCATGCCGGCAAGCAAGCAGGGGCCGCCCTGAGATGGCCCAGTGATCCCGACGTCCCTCTATACAAGCCCTGTGGGGTCCCACACTTCACACCTGCCTTCGGGACCAGTGTCCACTTGTGAGCCCCCAAGGACACCCTCTGGCTACCACAGACCTCCCAGCGCCCAGAGAGCCAGCCTTGGTTACCCTTCGTATGCCCTGTCCAGGGCTGATGCCAGTCATTGGCACCCCAGACGAGAGGCCTGGGCCTCTGCCCACACCTCCAGGTGGACCTCACCCACCCAGCTCAGTGACCACCCTGGCCAAGGGTCCAGTGGGCATGGAACTGAGGGGTCCACTTTGGGGCGTCCCTTCTTCTCCCTTCGGGGGTTAATGAGTCAAGATCAGCCGGGACCGCGGGGCTGGGGCCAGGGCCAGGGCAGCCGGCAGCGGGGAGGTGCCCGTCCGGGCTGGGCTGTCCAGGACGGGCTCAGGGACCAGGGACGCGGACAACATGCCAGAGCAGGGACAGGGTGGGCAGCGGGCCGCGCACTCCATGGAATCCACGGCAGAGACTGCGCAGTTTCTCTAAGTAGCTCTGAGTACACTGCCTGTGTCCACGAGCAGCGGCGGAGGGCCTGGGCCTCATTAAGTTCCCATCAGCATCCGCGTCACGGAGTCCCGAGCCGCACGAGGCGGGAGCCCTGAAGGATGGCGGCGGCGAAGGAGCCGCAGCGCTTGCAGGGCAGCATCCGTACAGGTGAGCTGTGACACACGAGGCACGGGGTAGGGTTTCTCGGGGGACCTGCAAGGAGGAGGGCGCTCAGACCGTGGCCACCGCCATGGCGCCCACTGCCCCCAGACCTCAGTGCGGAGCCTGCGCCCACCTGGCCCGGATGGGCCCCGCTCACGCTCTCGGCTGAGACTCCCACATCTGTCCCTGTCCCCGAGGCCGCCCTGGCCAACCCGGGCCAGCCCACTGACGACCACGCCCAAGACCACACCCACAGCGGTCGAGAGCACGCCCACCGCCCGGGCTGCTCGCCCGCGAGCCACGCCCTCCGAGCGTGAGGCCCCGCCCATCTCCCCGCCCAGTCCCTGGAGTCTGCAGTCTACGTCTCCCGCCAGACCCCAGCTTCACGAACCCAAGCTAGCGTGGGCGCCGTGCCTGGTGAAGGCATGGGGACTGAGGGCCGCCCGGCCGGAGACCCTGTCTGCCTCCCACCTTCCGGCCGGGACAGTCCCGGGGCGAGAGGGCGTGGTGCCCGGCACAGGCGACAGCAGAGAGCGTCACCCTGCGAAGCCCAGCCAGGCCAAGGCCAGAGGACGCCGAAAACGCGGGATGTGGGTGGGACGAGGATCCCCACTCACCAGCCGCTGCAGCTTGTCCCCAGTTGCCCAGTGGTCCTAGCCCTTCATCCCAGAGGACCCAGTGTCCCTGGGCGCCGGCCTCCCCCAGGTGGGGGGCACGGGAGCCAGAATATACGGGGTGGTGCTGCCACACCCCCACCATGTGTGCTGCCCGAGGCCAACCTGCCCGGCTGACAGGCGCGAGGCTGGGTCCGGGCCTCTTTCCACCGTGCACCAGGGCAGAAAGAAGCTGTCTCCTCACTGTGCCAGGGTTCAGGGCGGAAAGGGAGGGCAGTCTGGGCCTCCCTGAGAGAGACGGAGTTGGGGAGGCTGCCTGCAGGGCAGAGGTAGGAGCGCCAAGCCCTCGGCGAGGGAGGCACCGATGGGTGCAGACCACGTGCAGGTCCAGCCTAAGGCCAGCAACTCAGCCGGTGAAACAGTAAGGCAAGACCAGGACCAGGCAGGGCACAGCGCCCGCCATGGGGCATTCCTGGTGTTGGAGACACAGAGCGCCCCGCTGGGGGAGGCCTCCACCCCCGGCAGCCTGCTGCCCTCCATGCAGAGCCCAGGAGGAGAAGTCCCGGGGAAATGGACCCCTGTGGCTCAGTTTAGGGACAACCAGTTTCCTGAGCCTGTTTGGAGGTGCTGAGGCTCCTCCACAGCTGGGAAAGAGACTCCCCGTGATGGATGTTTTTAAAAGAAGCACTTTATAATAAACAGCAGATAGAACAGGGTAAAGACTTCACCTACTAGAACCACCAAGGTGGTCAGACACAGAATACAAACCACGCAGCCTCAAATGCAGTATAGAAACCATAGGCAAGGGGAAGGAACCCTTAAAATGATGACCCCGTAATTTTCTTTTTCTTCTTTTTCTTTTTGGTGCTGTCCTTTCCGGGCTGCACCCTCTCAGGGTCCCACAGACCGGTACAGGCTGGCCCAGCCCAGCACTTCTGCCTCCCCCACGACCGGACGTCGGCCCCTGAGAGCCCACAGCACCCCCGGTGCTCGGGCTCCCCGCTCCACTCCCTCAGTGCGAGCGAGACGGCACCATCCACACTTGGCCCACGGAGAGGACCTCACTGGAACTGTTGCCCTTGGGCTGGCCGCACTCAC